>CM076580.1:1555896642-1556108689 GCA_034641835.2 Pinus albicaulis | reverse complement strand
GGAAGATGACTTGTAGTGTACTCCTCTTTCACGTTTTGCTCTGATATTATTTTACTCTGCTTTCTTTCACTGTTTACTGCTGTAAATTAAAAATAACCCGCAGTAACATCTTGTTTTTAATGATACACTTTGACCACTGATACACTTTAACCAATGATTTTTCATGTTGATATACTTTGACTGCAAATTTTCATAGTAAATCAGTGAACTCCTGCCATTGCTCTGCACTGGGAATTTTCATGCTCTTAAGCTTCTTGTAACTTTCATCTGCCTCTGTATACTTTGCAAAATTGGGCTTTACTATGAAAATATGTTTGATTTCATTTTGCAAAAAGAACAAGTTTTCAAAATATTCCAAAATGACTTTACCAGTAGGAGACCCTTGAGGTAAAGGTTTGTTGACTTGCTCTTTAGCATATGCCCTGATTTTGTTATCATAATCTTTTTGTGGCATCAATTTTTCATTCAATGCATGAATATCTGGTAAGTCTGCTTCTGATAATACTGTGTATTTGGCCCAAAATCTTGTGATTGCCAAGTTCATATCCTTGCACCTGTCTTCCAAATTATTCATCATGTTTCTCTTATTCAGGATCTTTTTTATTTGAAGTATACTTTCAGTTCTATCCTGAATTTTTAACTCTTCAAGTTCTTCTCTGTGTTTGCTATTCAAAAATGTGATAAGTCTCAAGGCTTGAGCAGGCTTATTAGCGAGTTCTTCTTTTGTCTTCTGTATTTATATCTATGCTGCTTTAAGTAACTCTTTTTGCTCATAAATAATTTGAATTGAGGGCCATTGTAAATGTATGCCCTGGATGATGTTGTTCCAAAGATAATTCTTAATATAAGATACCTGCTCAGTGAGATTAACCTGTTGTTGAAGAATTTTTACCCGTTCCTGCAATCTGTTGGCCCTCTGCTCATGTCCTTTGGAAGTGATTAATGCATCTCTGTTAGATGTTTCCAGATTTTTGATGGTGCCTTTTAAACTGATTATTTCTTTATCTTTCAAGGACATGTCTTCCATAGCCTTTACTATAGCAGCTGTTTCCCCTGTTGGATTTACCTGTGATGTTGATGAAGAAGTGGCAGAGATGTCTTTAGAAGTAATTGACACTGCAGTTGCCAACACTCCTTTCAGTGCCAAATGTTCTGCCAATGTTGAGGGAACAATTGTACTTACAGTTGGAATAACTGTAGGAATGGAAACTTGTTGAGCTTTATTCAATGTTTCATTTTCTTGCATTAAATATTCTATTTGGTTTTCCATCTCTTTTATCTGGGCTGTCATTTTCAAAATAAGTTGCATAGTTTCCTCTTTCTGTGTCTTTTCCTGAAGGATTTATTTTTCTTGAGGGTGCTCACTCTGTGGAAATTCAAGCTGCTTTATTAAGGCTGCAATATCATCATTCTTTTGCCTTATCAATTTTCTAGCAACTTCAGTGTTAGAAGGATATGCTCCTGCTTCAATTACCAAATCTTCTAAGGATTTTATTCTCAAATCCTTGGCATGTAAAGATGCTTTATCAACCTTCATTTGAGTTTGCAGGTTGGATACAGTCTTTTGGAGCATGGTAGCACCCATTGTTTTGCTTACTACCTTTGAATATAACATTTCTGATGCACTCCTATGGAATTCTATTTGATCTAATTCGTGAATAGTATTAGCATTTACTGCAAATTCTGTCTTTCTGTAGTCTAAGGCTGATTTTGGATGTGCTACCACTAGTTGGAGAAAAGACATGATCATTTTTTTGGTTGAGTAATAAAATGTTGTTACTAATCTGTCCTTATCTCCGGGTTTTTCTTTTAGAAGTTTAGAATAAACTTCATTTTTTATTTCTTCATTCTTCTCCCTGATTAGCTCAAACCTCTTTTGAATATCAGAATCAGTTTCTTTGGTTGTTTTAGAAGAAGAGAGAGCTTCTGTATCCATTTCCATTTCAACCATCTCTTTGCCTGTATCCTGTGCTTGTACCTGTTCATTTTGAATTTCTCTGAGTGTCTCACTCACAATCATGGTGGCTTCATCATCTGTTTGCTGATCATTAGTATCATCCACATCTATGACTCTTTCTTTTTCTAAAGTAGTCATTATGGCCTTTTTACTGTAGACTGTTTTAAATTTGTTTTCAATGATTGTCTCTGCCAAATATCCCTCTTAATTCCTTGGTCTTTTATTGGATACCTTTGCTGGTTGGTTAGCTGTAACCACCTGTGTGCTGTCCATTTGATTTTTCTTTAGATTATCTGTTTGTAACACCTGATCAGCATCTATTAAAGTATTGGCAACCCATTCCAACTGATTGGCATATTTTTCAATTAGTGGCTTAGTTTCATGGAGGAATGGGGGAAATTTTCATTTGACCCTAAGATTGCTCAGAATACCCTGAGGGTCATAGTTCCAGTAAAAACTTTCCTGAAACTTGAATGCTGATAGTTTGCTGGTAACCTCTTTCAAGGCATCTCTGCTGTTAACTATGAAAGAGCCAATTTAACTTTTCAATTTGAATTGTGCCTTCTTTTTGGATGCTATAAAATTTATTGCATCTGCATTCAAAATTTTCCTTATGTATTCCAGAGCAAAGATCTTGGTGGTTAGAAACTTTGGCAATTTGTATAGGGCCAAGATTGCACTATATATTATAATCTCAGTGTGATTTTTGTACAAATACCAATCACCTACTTTACAGTTTTTAGACAACTGTAAAATCCTTTTGATCTCTTCATTTATTCTTGGTGGTTCTACTTTATCCAACAAACTGATGGCAGGTCTGATAAATAAGTCATTGAAATCACTGTAACTGTACTCACTGCTATTCTTTCTAAGAAGAGAGGTCCAAAATATTACTGAAAGTGGTTTGCCTTCCATATCCATTTTCTGTAATGCAAAGGGAAAATTATCTTCTTGAAAGAACAAGAAGAGATGTAACAGATATGAAGTATACCTGAACACTCCTTCATCAGGTAATTTTATTAGCTGATAATGAATATTGTCAGCAATAAATTTGGCAAAGTCAAAGACCAATTCTAGCTGCTGTCTAGGAGATAAAGTGGAGAGGAGACCTAAGATGGAGGCATATGTGAATTCATCATTAACATAGCCTAAAATAAATGACAGCATGGAAATGACCTGTCTGGAGCCTTCAGGAAAATCAAAGGTATCATAAGGAGGATTCACCTTGGGAAGGTTGACATGATTGCGCATGAAGTTTTGAAGGATTTCAAACTCCCTAGGGAAATATAGGTCTAAATACATCTGAGTTAAGTCTTTAATTGACAATGACACTGCTCGTGGACCATGGCTTAGCTGGAGCATGTCATTGATTGATTCAACAGTTATGTAAAATAATACCTCACTATCTTTGTTAACCATGCACGTTTGATCAGGAATATAATGCATCTGACACAACCTAATGAAATCTTGAGCAGGATGAGTGATGGGAACCACATACTTGGGCAGATTGGAATCCAATACAGGTATGTCATTGGCCACTTTCTTTTCAAATTTCTCCTGACACCAGCTATGTACTTCCAGAAGATCAAATTCAAGAGTGGCATCAAAAATTCTATAATCTAAGTCAATCGAAGGATTACTTTCTTCAGTGGTGACAGGAGGCTGTAAAGGTCTAACTACTTCAGTAGAATCAGTAGTTAAAACAGGGGTAGGTTTATTAATTCTGGGAGGTTTGGGATTTGGAAGCTTGCTAGAGGCATGCTTTTGAGGTTTAGGACCTCCAGTTTTAGGGATCACCTGCTTTTTAGTCATTTTTGAAGAAACTGAACAAGATTAAATTGTTTGTTCAACTTTTTATGAAAGCAGAGGGTCAATTAAGCTGATTTGGGAGAAAATCGGAATATGGGTGAGGGTTTATGAGGAAAAAGCAGATTTGTATAGTGTAGAAGGTGAGAAAGGGGTTTTCAATGGTTTCTTCAGCAATTCTAAGGTATTTAAACCGTAGGAATATCTTTCAGATGATTAAAATCCTTAATTAGGAAGCGACCAATTTTGGGAAAATTTTGACAGGGTTTTACCTGTTTCTTCAAGGTTTAAGTACTCTCAGATGAGCACTTTTTGGCTTTTTAATTTCAATTAATTTGATTTTTCTTTTAGAAATATAAAATTGGCAGGTTTGAATTACTGATAAATACCTTTTACCAGGTATTTTTGCAGTCGAATGGGATTGCAGGTGGTATGAGTCTTCAAACTGGTTGTATTGGTTTGATATCAGGCACTAGGAGTTGTTGGTAGTAATTGTTCAGAGTAGGAATGAATTTATGATGGCAAATTATTTTTAAATTAGCTCAGTAATGGTGTCTACGATGAATTCTCGGAGGAATAGGGCGCATAGATATGAAAATGATAAAAAACTAAGGTTAAAACCTTAATTTTTATGGATCATGTGAGTTTTAATTGCAGGTCAAGTGGACATGGCGGGAGTGGTTTTTCATTTTAATGGAAAACCAGTAATGGTTTTCGCATTGCTTTCAAGCAATAAGTGGTTTCTAGCTTTAGCAATGCGATCCAATATATTTCGAACACATAGCGGGCGGCGGTTTCACAAAACATCTTTTTTCGCAAAATTTTTTGGCAACTTCGTTTGATCACTTTAGAAATGCGAAATAGAATCTGCATCGTCGGATGTGGTGGAGTGGAGTGAACAGTCAGGATTTGATTGAAAGATGCGGGGTAAATGCAGTGGGGCTAGGCATTATGATCTGTGCCGTTGATTCAGTCAGTGGAGATCGACGACTTAGAATTAACCCGATAGGAAATGGTAGGGACAGGAAGGATTTGTCGGGTTTATTTCGGATCATCGGATGAAAGGGATCAGGATGATCGGAGGGTCAGGACTGAATGCGAGGGGATGGGACTTGGGTTCAATATTAACCATTGATTTTGGATCAGGATGATCGGATGGTTGATGTTAAACCCGATGGTGAGGAGAGGTTTTAACAAGGTTTAAACCAAGGTTCCAACTGTGGTAAAGAAATATTTATTGGGAAAGTAGAAAAGGTTAAGGTTTTAACCTTGGGGTTAATGGTAATCGGGAAAGGGGATGTATTAAACAGGGGGATGGGTTTTGCAAAGTTTGGTTTAAATTAAACTTTGGGAATTTTTTGTTTTTGTTTTAAACATATATGAAACATGTTTAATGTTTTTTTGTGTATTTTTATTATATAGTTTCAGATTTGTCAAAAGTCTAAAACTATAGGGGAGAGGAGAAATATTTTTATGGGTAATTTTGTGTCAAAGGGGTAACTTCGGGATGTTTTTCAACATGTGCTTAATATCTTTGACACAAAAGCATATATTAAATGGTTTTTTTGGGATATTTAAATAAAAGGGAACTATATTAATAGGACTAGGATAATTGATAGGGAGTTAATAAAATATGTTAGGGCTTAATATGAAAAGGGGAAAATGTATACTCAAAACACATTAATATAACTAAGAAAAGTGAGTTTTTAAAGACAAGTTTTCATTATAATAACTTCATCACTTTAACTTAGGATAAAATGTCATTTTGAGGGTTTTTATGCTTTTATGAAAATGTGGGAAATTAATGAAATGGAAATTAAAGCATCATTAAGTAAAATGAGGTTTTTTACTTATGATTTTTCAGGGAAATGAATGCATGAATGGAAAATGATGTGATTTTTGGGATTAATATAGACATTTAACATTTTCAACTAATCAGCCATAGAGCCTTGGGTCCGGTCCCAACAGAAGTCAAGGAAATGCCTTGAGCCTTTCTGACTGATAGTTTAGAATGATAAATGGCTATGGGGAAGGGAAGTTAGTTATTTGCAGCCCTGGTGAATAATATTTACAATGATGCTTCTCACCGTCTTCTACCTACCCAATTTTTACTGCTAACATTTTTTCTTCCATTTTGATTAGGTGCATTTGAGCTAGCAACCTTTACAACATTTATTCTTTCTGAAAGCAATAAAAATATCTAATTCTACACTTATTTCATCCATGAATCTAGATTAAATTGTTGGATTCACTTATTCTCTACCCAACTACTGAATTGTCATGATTAAACTGTATGACGATTCTTTATTCTCTATCTACAACATTTGAAATCGAAATATGACGAGTCAAGATTAAATTGTTCAACTCATCACAGATTATGGCATTTATTGACACTCTACCATAACCAATTGCAAAAGGTAAAAGTAGTGGCATTTAGACTTGCACACTTTCATGTTTTATTCATCTTTTTCTTTTGGGGTCTATTATTTTTTCTAAGTCCTTTGATTGTTCTTTTAGGACTTTTTACCCTCTTTTTTTTTGATTTTTTACAAAATATGGGAATACAACTTGCAGAAGGAAAAGTATGTATATATTTACAATATTACCAACATTCAAGTAAAAATTATGAATCCTATATTTATAGGTCACTAACATGTCAAACCCCAAATAAACTAATTTGGTATTCATAAATCAAGACTTCTTTAAATTTATCAAGAGTTTCTCCTACTGCAATTTCTTCAAGACAATTTTCAAATGTCTCATATGCTCTTACTTGGATTCACTATAAATTAAGATGTCATCAACGTATATGATAAAAAATTTCCCAGTAAATTTTTTGAGAACCTCATTCATTCATCTCATAAATGTACTAGCCACATTAGTTTAACCCAAAAGGCATAGCTAACCATTCGTATAATCCATCAATTGTTTTAAAAGTGGTCATTCACTCATCGCCTTCTCTCATTCTAATTTTATGGTAACCACCTTTCAAATATATTTTAGAAAAATACCATATAGTCCCTCAATAACCATATATATCATCCATATGTGGAAGTAGAAACCAACTTGATAGTAATTTTATGTATAGATATAGAATCAATTCACATCCTCCATCCTCCATCATTTTTTGAACTTAACAAAATAGGTAGAACACACATGGTTAAGGTTTCTTTGATTAGATTTTTATCCAACAACTCTTTTACTTATTTTATGATCTTTTCGTTCTCCTTTGAAGTCATTCTATAGGTTGTTTTGTTTGGTAAACTAGCTCCAAGTATATGATGACTGTGGTGACTTATGCTTCTTATAGGTGATGGCTTACTTGGAAAGTCATCAAACATAATATTGACAAACTCATCTAATAAATCATGACTTTATTCATGCAGCCCATCCACATTTGTGCTATTAAGGGTTTTTGGCTTATTGAATAGAGAAAAATTTACCTCCACATCTTTCACTTCTTATAGAAATTCCTTTCCATTGATCAACAAAACTTTAGGAATGATTTCTTCTTCTGCACCTTTGTCTTTCAAAGGTAAAATTTTGTGTCTTTCACCATTTTTCTCAAAATAATATGTGTTTCTTCTCCCATCATGTACAACTTTATTGTCATATTTCCATGGTCTACCAAAAATAATGTGGTACACATCCATGGGCATTATGTCACTTAACACTTCATCCTTGTAACATTTCACCCTTCATATAGTTATATCTTTTGTTGGTGGGCATCCTTCGTTTTGGGGTCCATGATTTGCTTCATTGTAGCATGTTCAATGCATTCAGGATTGAGTTATATGGGGTCCAATTTCTTAGCATCCTCTAAGGTATCCAATGGAGGAGAAAATGTGGTTGAAGTTTCTCCGCATTATATATTGGGTGCAAGCCAAGGAAAGGGGGAATACTCAAATCAAAATCATTTTCACCCACATCCTTTGTGATTATCTAAGGTTGATATCGAAGTGGTTTGAACTTCCTATGGGGACCTGTGAGGCACTCTTTATATATGCAACTACATATTATCACCATCATGAAACTTGTGTGGAAATTGATGTTGATCATATCTTTTCTTGTACTTGGTATCGGATTTTTATAGGATATCATGAACTTGTTGTTGGAGATGTTGGATATCTTCCACAAACCTGGTCACCCTATCTACCTTGGCTTAAGCATGTGAGTAATTTATCGGTGAAGATACAATGGAAATCACTTCATCAATTAGGACCAATGGTTGGAACCCCGAGCACACCTGAAAAGTATTTTTGCTAATAGAGCTATGAAGGGATTTTTTATAGCTATGTTGAACATATGGAAGCCTTTTATCCCATGTAAGTGGATGCTTGGAGTTGTACATTCGCAAGATATGCACAATCATCATGTTGACCACTTCTATTTGTCCATTTATTTTGGGATAAAGGAAAGAAGATTATGATGATATACAGCTTGTTTTAACTATCTCACAAGCCATGAACATTAAGAAAAATGATGAGGAAAATCAATTAATGAATCTTATGAATAATTGTGATTTTTCTCAATATTTTAAACAAAAATATTGTGTGCATATGTAAGAACAAAAATTTCAAGAAAATTGCAGTGTTGAAGAATTTTCATCATGACAATATAGACTATCATTAGATTCAATGGAGAAATTTGGCAATACTCTTGTAGAAATTAGTCCAAGAAAAACATTAAATATCAATAATAACATGGAAGAGTTTCAAAAAGAACAATTAATTAAGATGTTGGAAAAAAAATTCTTCTGCCTTTGCATGGGAATACATATACATGAAAGGAATCAACCCAAATACTTGCATGCATCATACATATATATAAGAGAATGCCAAACATGTAAGACAACCTCAAAGAAGGATTAATCCTAATTTGAGGCAAATAAGGAAGGAATAATTACACAAATTGCTCAATGTAAACTTTATCTATCTAATTTCAGATAGCCAATGGGTTTCACCATTAGTTATTATGCCAAAGAAAAATGGGACATGGAGATTTTTTATAGATACAAGGAATTGAATAAAGCAACTTTGAAAGATCGTTTTCCAGTATCTTTTATTGATCAAGTTCTAGAACACAAGCAGGGATTTTTTTTTTTTATTTTCTTGATGGCTTCAGTGGTTATAATCAATGTATGATTATAGAGTACTTCCTTTTTTATTATGTAATGAACCTGCTACATTTCAAGATAAATATTAGATATTTTATCTGACTTGATCCATGATTGTGTTGACATATATATTGATGATTTTACATTTTATAGGGATACTTTTGAAGAAGCTTTAGAAATATTAGACAAAGTCCTTATTAGATGTCAAGAAACTAACCTTTCATTGAGTAATGAAAAATGATTTATGATGTTTAACAAAAGTATTGTTTTGGGGAATCACATTTTAGGTCTCAAAATCAAAGTGGACTCAGAAAAGGTTGAAGTCATTTCCAAAATTTTGGTACCCAAATGTCAAAATGACGTAAGAATTTTTCTTGGATTTACATGTTATTATAGAAGATTTATAGAAAAATTCACAAAAATTGCTTCTCCACTTTTTAAATTATTCACCAAAGATTGTAAATTTCATTGGGATTATGCATGCCAGTTAGATTTCGATTCACTAAAACATAAAATTTCTTAAACTCCTATTTTAAGAGGGCCAAATTGGTCCCTTCCATTTCATATTTCCACTAATGCTTCAGTCACAACTTTAGGGGTTTTATTAGGACAAACATATATAACTCCTTATGCAATTTATTATGCAAGAAAAAATTTAACTCTTGTTGAGTTGAATTACACAGTCATTAAAAATAAGTTTCCTACAGTAGCTAATGCTCGCACCTTTTTAGACATTGTATCACTAGATACGAAACTTTTATGCATACCGATCATTCTGCCATTAAATATCTAATGAATAAAACTAAGCTAATGGTACAATAACCATATTGTTTTTATTGTTAGAAGAATTCAAAATTACTATATTGGACAAACCTGTAAACTAAAGTCGCAAAACATTAATGCAACAATTCCTATAGAGGATAGTTTTCCCGATGGACATCTTTTTGCAATATCTACTAAATCTCCATAGTTTGTAGATATCACTAATTATGTGGCTACAAGGAAGTTTCCTCTCAATTATCATTCAAAAATAGACATAGAGTTATCAAATATAGCACACCTTATTCTTGGATAGAAGAAGAATTGTACTGAACAAAAGCAGATTTAATCATCAGAAGATTTGTTCGAGAAGATGAAGTACCTAAAATACTCAAACCATTTCATGATGAACCTTATGGAGGACATTTTTCTTATAAAATAATTGCATACAAAGTCCTTCTCTTGGGATATTATTGGCCTTCTCTTTTTAAATATGCCAAATAATATGTCAAGAGATATGATAGTTGTCAAAGGATGAGGAAACCTATTCAATCAGATGAAATGTCTTTACAACCATATGTCTAATTAATCCACCTTCCAAACACAAAAGGTACATTCTTGTTTGCACTAATTATGTTACTAACTGGTTAGAGGCTAAGGCATTATATTTTTCTATTGAAAATGTTGTTGTTACATTTCTTTTTGAGGATGTTTTCACTCGTTTTGGTGTTCCAATTAAGAAACGGGCTCTAGAATTTGTAGGTCAAATTAATCCACCTTCCAAAGAAAAAAGGTACATTATTTTTTTTCACTAATTATGTTACTAACTGGGTAGAGGCTAAGGCATTATATTTTTCTATATAAAATGTTATTTTTACATTATTTTTGGGGATATTTTCACTTGTTTTCATGTTCCAAGAGAAATAGTAACAGATTAGGGAGCACAACTCATATCCCAACTTGTTCAAATGATTATGAAGCAATACAAAGTAGGCATCACAAATATACTCCGTATCATCCAAAAACTAATGGAGAAGTGGAATCTACAAACAAAGTTCTTGAAGCCATAATCACCAAGACCGTGCATCTATATAGGAAAGATTGGGCTGAAAGACATCCAGAATCACTTTAGGCATATCAGGCCACACGGAGAAATACCACTAGATACACTCATCATGAGCTTGTCTATGGAAAAAAAGTTCTACGCCCTATTGAGTTCCAAGAAGAGACATACGGGACAATAATAAAAATGGGGCTAGATCTCTCTAAAGTCTAAAAGCAAAGATTGGATCAGAGCAATGAGTTAGATGAAAAAAAAATTGCCATAAAAATGGAAAAACACCGTTCAAAAACTAAGGACAAAATGGCATGAAAAATTTATCAAGCTCAAGAAATTCAAATCAAGTGATTGAGACTTATTAGCTCAAGGGTTCCTGACCCAGGTTCAGAGGTAAAGGTTTGCCAACAAACCCCTATACTACTGGCCCTTTCGGTAGTGACCTGTTTGCGTAGGCCAAAGTATCACCCGAAGCAGTATGGGAGGGTGCTGGAACTAGGTTTCCGCACCCTAAGAGAGAGTAGGTCAGTCAAACAGATCTGCGTTCACAGCTTATCAAGTTCGCACCAAACATATCTATTTGCAGGGTTGTTAACAGTATAATCGCGATATACAGATCTAATATCGTGCACATATCTAGTTAATAACTTCGCATCCACGTGCATATCAACAGTGATCAACATATAGTATCATAATGCATCATCAATAGATTACAGTTATACCATAACATAGCCAGATTCACAGCATAAGTAGAAGACACAACAGTATGTGTAACAGATCCCAACAGTTCACATCAACAGTAATATATCAGATTAGATAACAAAAAAATAATTTAACCATATCTGCATATATTAGTATCAAAACCTAATACAATTCGACACAGCCTGCGCACACAGCCAGCAGGGTCCGCACACAGCAGGACTGAGGATCTCCGCGCACACAGCCAGCAGGATTCCTTACCCAAACAACCCAACCACAGATCTAACAATTTGCACTTAGCATTAAACCTTAATATTTCCTACCTTAAGACTCAAAATGTTCATCTATTTATATCGACTTAGCCTACACTTCCAATGGTCCACAAACCGTGGTTTGCGGACTCTTGGTCTACCCTTGACCCATTACAATGCATTTGGGGCTTTGACCCACCCCAAAACCCCTGCGTCAGACTAAATAATACAAAAAATATACAAAATTATACAAAATTCACAGCTTTTAGGGGTATTTGTTCCAATAGTCCCCCAACACAATCTTGTGACTCGTCCCGACTCACTGTGATGGTGGGGTCTCCACCTGCGCTTGTAGCAGCCTGATCGCTTCTACCAGTGGGGTTAGCACTCCTTCACTTTGTGTCGCAGCATTCAGAGCAATGTAGACCAACTTCTGTGAATTCGGTCCCTCGGTTGCAACAGTGACGCTTTCTAGAGTCTGGTTGAGCTGCTTAACAGTAACATCAACATCCTGCAAGAGCTTGAGGGCTTCATCAGCCCAAGGCTTCAGGCGGTTGTTGAGAGCCTTCTTCTTTTGGAAGAGTTCATCAATATCATTTTAGAGGGCGTGGCTAGTTCGCAGTCGTGTCAAGTGCTGAGCAGGAATCAGAGTAGGCATGGTGGCTTCTAGCTGCTCTAACTCATCTTCCTTTTGCTGATACGAAACCCTTGTCTGATCAATCCCCTTGCTTTTATAGCCTTCGATATTGAACAATGATTGGGTAAACCTTATCCGGAACTTACCATCAAGTAAACGGTAAAAAATCTTCCAAAATCACCTCATTAAATGCCAGCTTCCCGCTCCTTGCAACGATAACTTTTTCCTTTTACCCAATTCTATTGTTCCAACGACTAGTTTTCGCACCTCTTGTGCACCCATTGCACGCCTGCAATCCCAACGGACCTCCTGTGCACCCAGCATACGTCTGTGCGCCTAGCGTACCTGCTGCATTCTAAATTTACTCCTGTGCCTCCGGCACACCCCTCAGGGCTTCCAATCCTGTGGCTGCTTCCTGCGCGTACCATGGTACCTGTCGTGCTTACCTCCCTTAGTGGGTATGCCCCACTTTATATAGCTACTCCAACCATATAGTCATTTGATCTGATACAGTTTGAGCCGGCTGCCATTGATATAGCTGGGTAACATATCGCCATGCAGGGTGGCTAACCGAATATCTCCGCCATCCGTGATTTCTTTAACTGTATAGGGTCCGAGCTAGTGATGTCAGAACTTCCCCGAGTGTTTCGCAAACTGGCTATCATATAGCAGGACTAATTCATCTTCCACAAAGGTCTTTTGACGAATATGTCGATTATACCATGCCTTATCAGTGCCTTCTGAACCTGCTGATGGAAATTAGCAATTAAACGGTCTTCCTCTAAAGCCACAAGCTATGCTAAATGCTCTTCCATGATATCAGGCTCCACCATATTCGTAAAGGCTGCGATGTGCAGGCTAGGAAAAATATATTCCATGGGAATAATGGCCTCCTTGCCATAGACCATCCTAAACGGTGTTTTCCCTGTCAACTTTTTGTAGGTGGTTCGGTAGGCCCAAAGAACAGATGGGATGCGCACATCCCAGTTGTTACAATCGGCGTTACAGACCTTAGTCAGTGCATGCTCTAAGACTTTATTAAACAATTCGACCACTCCATTTTCCTGAGGATGATATAGAGTGCTTTTCGCATGATGGATCCAAATTTTTTCCGTCAAGGCCTGTATTGTCTCATTAACAAAGTGTGTACCTCTATCGCTCATCAAGATTTTTGGAAATCCAAATTTGGTCAGAATCTACTCAAAGATGAAGTGCGCGGCGATATCTGCAGTGTAATCCTTCATCGCTTGTGCTTCGGCCCACCTGGTTACATAATCAGTGGAATTTATAATGTAACACACACCTATCTTCTTTCCGAGTGGGTTGATAGGTCCCACAAAATTGGTGGCTCATTTGTCAAATTCTTGTAGGGCCATTTGCGGTTGAATGGGAATTTCATCTCTGCGTGATGGCCTTCCTATGCATTGGCATGTATCGTAGGCTTTACAATAGTCATGAGAGTCAGTATGCAGGGTAGGCCACCAGAGCCCAGCTCTCAAGATCTTTTGCATCGTGGCTTTCCCTGCGTAGTGACCTCCTGCTACCTCGTCGTGGGCTTTTGCCATGATAGCATGTCGTTCATTCTCCAGGACGTACCTGCGCAACAATTCATCAGCTCCCATCTTATATAGATGACCTGTGATGATGGTAAAATCTGCAGCACAGGTTACCAGCTCTTTCTTCTGTTGTACCGAATACTCCGCAGGTGCCATGCCTATAGTCAGGAACTGAATGATGTCAGCGAAGTGTGCATCAATTACCTTAATATCAAACAACTGTGCGTTGGGAAATCCTTTTTCCAAGTTAGTCAGTTCCTCGCCACTCTAAATGTGGGATAAGTGATCTGGTCCGGCATTCAACTTCCCTGGCTTGAACGATCTCAAAGTCGTAATCCTGGAATAGTAGAAGCCATCGGCATATTTTCCCCCCCAACACAAGCTTATTCACCAGGTACTTCAAAGCTGACTAGTTTGTAAACATTTTGAAGTGTCCTCCTAAAAGATAGTGCCGATACTTCTCTAAGGCATAGATCATAGCCAAACCCTCCCGTTCTGTGGTAGAGTAGTCGCACTCTGCACCAGAGAGTTTTTGACTAGCAAATGCAACCGGGTGATCAATGTCTCTATCTCCAGGTTGCGTAAGGACCGCTCCCAGGGTGATTCATGCATCGACGTGAACATGGAATACCTTCGCCCAATCAGGAAAAAATTAGGATAGGCGCAGAGACCATCTTCTCCTTGAGTAGCTCGAATCTCTTCTGACACTCATCATCCCAAAAAAAGAGACATCCTTCTTAAGCAGCTTTTCCATAGGCGTTGTGATCAGCGCGTACCCCTGAATGAACTTTCTGTAGTAGCTTGTGTGTCCGAGGATCGAACGCAAATGTTTCTCGGTTATAGGTACTACCAGATTTATGATAACTACAACTTTCGTAGGGTCAACCATCAACCCCTGTCGACAAACTATATGTTCGAGCAAGATTCCGAAGGGTACGCAGAAGATACACTTCTTGATATTTAGGGAAATCTGGTGCTTTCTGCAGGCATCCAACATCGTGCGCAGGTTTGAGACGTGCTTCTTGACTAAACCGAAGACAGTCCAATCATCAAAATAAACCTCTAGAAATTTGTATATGAATTCTTTGAACACCGTGACTACGACTCGTGAAAAGATAGCAGGGGCATTCTTGAGTCCAAACGACATGACTGTGTATTGAAAGGATCTATATTCAATAGAAAACGTAGTTTTGCTGCGATCTTCAGGTGCGATTCTGATTTGATGGTATCCTGAGAACCCGTTAGTGAATGAGTACGCTTCTTGGCCTGCTACACTATCCATGATTTCATCTAAGAATGAAATCGAAAGGGATCATGTACGTAGGCATCATTAAACTTGTGCAAGTCCACACATATTCGTATTCCCCCCTTTGTCTTCTTTTCATGAACCGCCATTGGACTTACCCAATCCGACTGTTCGATCGGTTCAATGATACCTGCTGTGAGCATTTTATCGATTTCTTCCTTATCCTTCTGCTTATACTTAGGATTCAGTCGATAAGGGCGCTGCTTCACAGGGCGCGCATATGGTTTTAGCGTGATGCGCATAACCCCTAGGTCCTCTGTGATCCCCATGAGCTCCGAAAACTTCGTCGGGAATAAGTCTTGATATTCTATGAGAAATTATGAAACTTTACCTGTTATATCATCATCCTAGTAGTCTCCAATTTTAGCCAACTTAGGCTGCTCTTCCGTGCCAATGTTGACTTCTCGCAGCTTCAGAGGCTTCGTAACATCCACAATGTGTAGTGGAGGTCCTGCAACTGCGCGCTCTCCCTCTGACTCTGGGTTAGAGACATTGCGCGGATCCCCATCGCACTCTTCTATGGTTATATTACGGCAGTTGACAATATCCTGCATCCGTGTCTCCCATGTCAGTACTCCAAGTGCTACGTAGGGATGTGATTCATCAAATATGAAGGTATCTATATCCCACAGAGCTTCGTCAAGCACCTCTGTTCCCCCTGTTAGCCCAAAAGTCCCTACAAATTCATCCTTTAATGTTTCCCAGTGGTGGGTGCATTGATGTAGCTCCACATCCCAGTACCATGTGTTGGGAATTGGTCCCAAGGCATGAATAAACATGTGAACCCATTCTTTTGTAGTCCGGTCACACCATTTTTCCATCCAAGCGAACAAACGTTCACGTGGGTCCCAGGGCCAAGGAATGTTTTTATGCGCAAGTGGGCCGGAGGTTTGAATCGCAAGATCATCATATCCCGACACTCCTCCCAATCCTGGAACTCCCCCTTATGCATGTCCCACCACCTCGCAAGTGTTGCACGCATTGCTAGATTAAGGGCCCACAACCTTCGCTCTCTTGGAAACTCAACTTCAAATGCTCACAAAAACTCCTTAATACTACCAGAACCATCAAAGTAGGGGAGTTCTCTTACCTCTGAGGATATGCATCGGAAGTCCCTTGTGATTCTCAGACATCACAGCGCAGAGACATCATGCAACCGGTTTTGCCAATTTTCCATTTCTCCATCAGATTCAGAATATCATTCGCTATCCCTTTCCCATCAAAGCACACCATCGGTAGTAGGATTGATCCAGTCTTCATCCCGCGCAGTTAAATTATAGATGTGATCCACCTCCTCTTCCTCGCAGACTGGTTCTGTATACCTTTTTCCTTCCGCTGGGTCTAATGGTACTATTACCTGCGTACCCTCATTTTCAAACACCATGCTTCTTTTCTTAAGGTTGATGATACCTTCCATATCTATGGCCCAATCCAATCCTAGGAGCACAGGATAGGGGTCCGCATCTTCGACCATCTGAATGACCTCAAAGTCAGCATAGACCTTAACCACTGCAATATCTACCACGATCTTTGACAATCTTCCCAAGGGTATGATCTTCTGATGATTGGCCATGTGCAACTGGATAGTGGACCATTCCAACTTAGGTTCTCCCATTAGCTGCCAGGTTTGTTTGGGTAGTACGTTCACATCTAATCCCAGGTCCAAAATAACCTGATCCATTTCATAATCATCGATCTGTGCTATTAGCCGCATTTCCCTACCAGTGCGTTTCTTATGTTTGTATAGTTTGTGCACATCCTTAACTTCCAAGGGTGGATTAGTTATTTTTGCGCAACTATCTATTAGTGCTTGGAGGTTTTCTATGGCCCGTTGGTTGTGCAGCAGCTTCATACACACCTGCAAGAATGGTCGTACCTCATCTTCTACTTTGAATTTTGCGGGGTTCTGAGAAGTAGATGCCTCAACCGTAGCAAAGTATTGTTGTGCTGCGACAAAGGTTTCCTTTTCCTTCTGTAGGTCTAAACCTTCTGGTTTGATGACTGATTTTCGAATAAGAGGCTCAGTCGCAACATTCTCTTTAGCCCCCCCAGTAGCCATGCCGCTGCGTGTTATGACATTAATGCTTGGTCCGTTGTCTCGAGGTTCTGCCTTAACCCTTTTCACATTCTGCGTAGGTGTATGTTGCTTTTCCTACATCTTTGCAATCATAATCAGACAATCTTCAATCACATGGTCCAGTTGTCTGCAATATCTGCAGGACTGTCTTGTAGGGTTCGGGAAGTCTGTCGCAAAGTGTCCTACCTCTCCGCAGTTATAGCAGATCAGTTTTCCTCTTCCCCTACCTGCGCTTCCACCCCGGTCCCCTCCCCAACCCCTAGCTGGGGAGCCACCTATGCCTGAGGGGGATCTTGGTGAAGAAGGGTCCAATTGTACCCTATATAGTTTTCCTCGGTCTATCATCAGATCATAAGTCTGGCAGTTCTGCTCGTCATGTCCTATGGATCTGCAAAACCTGCACCATTGTTGCTTCACTTCTGGGACATACACACTGAGGCGAGGGTAGCGATTAGTATCATGCAGGCTGGCCACATGACAGCCATCACACCATAACGCTGGTCCACTTGGTCCTAGGCATAACGAACTGGGTCCCCCCACCTGTAGGTAGTCTGCCAGTAGTGGGCACTGATCCTTGGTATGCCCTAATACCCTACATCGTATACACCATAGAACTGCGCTAGCTTCTTTCCCTCACTCCTTTTGCAGGTTCTGGATCTCCATGTGCATCACCTCCAGCTATCCTTGGATTTGTTATACTGCCAACTGGGTATCATCTCTTGGTGCAACTTCCAACTTCATAGCAATATCCAAGGATTTTTCCTGCGATTCAATAGCTTGATGACCCATAGGTACGCGCAGGTGAGGTAGTAGCATAGCAATGAACCATTCCTTGTGCTGCCTGTCATCGTACTGAAATTCTCCTTCTCTGATTACCTTCTTTATCCGCTAGTCAGCTTCCCATATAGACTCAGAGGGTCCTTGCTTGAAATCTTTCAAATCGTTCACTATCTGAGAGTAGGACTTAGGCTTCTTGAATTGTTGTTTCAAGGCATTCTTAATCTCTTGACTGGTCGCATTCGCATGTTGAGCTATGTATCCCATATACAAGTCCAAGGCTCTTCCTTAAAAGGCAAGAGATAATTGCACCCTTTTCAAAACATCGCTGGCCACATTCTGCGCAGTCCATACTGAATCTGCGACAAACTAGAACTGATGCATATCTTCATCCCCTACGCCCTTGAAGGTAGGTAGCTTCATGTGCAAGGCCATATCATCTTCTGACGAAGGTGGAGGTACAGGTGAGTTTTTACCCCTATGATGGTTTGAAGGTGGTGTAGTTGGAGGGCTCTGCATAGTCGACTCCCTTACTGGACTGTAGATAGATCTATCTCCCTCTTGATTATTTCTGTAGTATTTACCACTTCGTGTTGTGCCCTCGCTCCGAGCGGAGCTCATTCACTCTGTATGGCTGCACAAAATTCTCTTTTCACACAATAATTTTTTAATTAGTAATGGCAAGGTTTTTAGAAACTTACCCCGGAAACCCTTGAAGAACCTCTATTCTGCCTCCAAATAGCACACGAATTGATTGATTGCAAATTATGTCACAAATCCTCCCAGCACACTATCCACCTAGTGATCTACTATTCGAGTGATGGTATTATAAGTCCTTTCCAACGGTCGGATCAACTCTGGAGTCCACTGCGTGATCTGTTCGTCCTTCCAACACATCTGGAAATCTACGAGCCTTGCCAGCCACTCCTGGAGCTCGGTTGCGAAGGTCATAAAGAAAATTTCGTAGGTCTTCGTGAAAATGTACTTATTCTTCCACTTCTCCATTGTCAACTTTGCACTACGATTCTCTTTCACCACGATTTCGTGAACTTTCTTTTCAAACCACTCTTTGATTTCTTTCTTCTCAGGTCTCCAATGTTTTCTTCGAATTACCCGATCTCTCTCTCAAAATGCTCCCGGTCCCGGCAACAGATCCATTTTTTGGCTCGAGGGGTCCTAACCTAGGTTCAGAGGTTAAGGTTTTCCAAAAAACCCCTATACTACTGGCCTTTTCGGCAGTGACCTGCTTGTGTAGGCCAAAGTCTCACCTGAAGCAGTATGGGAGGGTGTTGGAACCAGGTTTCCACACCCTGAGAGAGAGTAGGTCAGTCAAACAGATCTGTGTTCACAGCCTATCGAGTTCGCACCAAGCATATCTATTCGCAGTGTTGTTAACAATATAATCACGATATACAGATCTAATATCGTGCACAGATCTAGTTAATAACTTTGCATCCACATGCGTATCAACAGTGATCAACATCTAGTATCATAACACATCATCAATGATTAGCATCTAGTATCATAACACATCATCAATAAATTACAGTTATACCATAACATAAAAAGATTCGCAGCATAAGCAGAAGACACACAAATATTTGTAACAGATCCCAATAGTTCACATCAACAGTAATATATCAGATCAGATAACATAGAAATACCTTAAACATATTTGCATATATTAGTATCAAAACCCAATATAATCCGACACAACCTGTGCACACAGCCAACAGGGGTCGCACACAGCAGGACTGAAGATCTCCGCGCACACAACCAATAGGAGTCCTTACCCAAGCGACCCAAACACAGATCTAACAATTCGCACTTAGCATCAGACCTTAATCTTTCCTACCTTAAGACTCAAAATGTTCATCTATTTATATCGACTTAGCCTACGCTTCCAATGGTCCGCAAACCGTGGTTTTTGGACTCTTGGTCCACCCCTGACCCATTACAATGCATTCAGGGCTTTGATCCACCCCAACACCCTTGTTTTAGACTAAAATTCACAGCTTTTAAGGGACCCTGTTCCAACAAGACCTTTTGTTTGACTCAAAATTTAAAGACTTTCATGGGAAATTTCGAACAGACTGGTTAGGTCTCTATGAAGCATAAGCTATTTTTTATAATGGAGAAATAATAATCAAGATGAAGAAGGAACCATTTTTTTTTTAATAGGCACAGACTAAAGCTTATCATAATCCCTTAACAAGAGAAGAATTCATTCAAAATTTGCAGCATAATACAAAGTTGAAGTTGGTAGAAAGAGGATATCATTCTCCTTCACCACCAATTGTCTTTTAATTTATTTTTGATCATTATAATAATAATAATAATAATAATAAAATGTATAGTTATGAAAACTAGCATGCTGACATAACTATACAAGAAATCCTAGTTGAAAACCAAGATTCTTGGCAACCTGGATTTCCCCTCTTTCCTTTTCAGATTTGAAGATTTTCTATTCAAGCTCATAAGTTTGAAGACTTTGTTTCTCTTTTAATAAAAATGAAAATAATTTCCAGCAACATCATCAACCTCCTTGCAGAAAATTTGAAGAAAAATTCTCAATATTCTCAGACTGGTAAAATTCCATAGTTAGAGAAAAATTTAGTAGTTGGCCAGTTTCATTAAAGCAACAATCATGGCCCTGTATATATATCAATAACAACCAACGATTTCAAAAGGTATCAATTCTTGGAAATCCTGACAGGTAACATAAGAAATGCATTGATCCAGGTGGATTATGTCTGTGTGGTCGCATGAGGTATGGCAACATCAGGCGGCGGCGCACCTGGGGTCAGATCAATGGAGTGCTTGACTTGACAGTGTAGAGGAACCTTTATGGGTGAGGAGAAAATGTCCTCGTATTCCTCCACGAATTTGTCCATCTGCTGCTGCTGTGTAGGGGAGCCCTGTTTCAAGGTTGTGGTCACAATATTCTTCTTTCCCTATGGGTGAATTGTAATGAAAATAAATTTCTTGGTTTGGGAAACAATCTCACTGCGTTGATTTGCAGTAGTCAAAGTGACGACAGGAGGCGGTACTACCTCTGGTATCCTGTACAATTTATTTCCCAAAGTAATAACAACATAATGAGGCCTAGACTCATACACATAATGTGTCGTCCAAAAGCATGGTTGGCCCAATAATACATCATACACATCAAGAGGAGCAACATCACACAATACCTCATCCGTGAATGGTTTGATGTTGTACGGAAGGCGACACTGCTCGCGGACATGGAGATCTCTTCCTTGGTGAATCCACTCGATGGTATACCATTGTGGGTGTGCTATGGTCGGTAGACCAAGACGCTTCACGAAGTCTACTTAAATGAGGTTATTTTGGCTTCCATTATCGATGAGGAATTGCAGTGGAAAACCCTTCACCCACATCTGTGAATGGAAGAGGCGCTCCCCCGTCTCTGGATCCTTGGGATCATCCCTCTTGAGCTTAGTGGTGGAAACAATGGCACTGTAATCTGCATCAATGATCTACTTCCCTTTTTCATCTCCCTTTTCTGGTTCTGACATAGGATCAGACCATGCATCTGATTCGGGTGCCTTTAGTTCGGCCACCAATGACTATTTGGCCCGACACTCATTTGTGATGTGAGTGGGGATGTTATGAAATTCACACCACTTCCCCATGTCCTTCTTTGGATTTTTGGCATTGTTCCGAGTCGCCACACTTTGGCTTTTCCCCTTGTTCTACGGTTTAGGGGTGCCTTTCCCTAGCTTCAAATTCATGGATCCAAATACTTGCTTCTTCTGCTTAAATTTATGCTCGATCTTGGCGGCATAGCGATATGTCATGCCAAGCGAGGCAATGTTGAGGAACTCCATTTCCTCCTGAATGTATTTGTGAAAATAGTTGCGGTACTTGAGCACCAAATGTCTCTCTTAGTCTTTAATACCCAACTTTGTGCGCAGGGTATGGAACAAATTCGTTTGTTCGTGCACATCTTGATCCCTTTGCTGCCGCATCGTGGTCCATTAGATGTACTTGTACTCATAGCTCCCCACAGGGTAATATTGTTCCTTAATTCTGTCTCGGAATGAATTCCAAGTGGGTGCGACCAATAACAAAGAGGGTTCCCTCTCGTCCTTTTGCTCACAGTAGGTTTCCCACCAGTATTTAACATGGGGGGCAGCTTTGAGGAGTACAAAAGTAATATTTTCTTGGTCGGAGAAATCATGGACCGAGAAATAACCTTCCAGTAAATTCAACCATATATCTACAACATCTACATCTAAGTTGACCTGTACCTTGAAAGGAGTGGTGCCTCTAGAGTGGTTGCTGGATGTAGATGCACCGCTGGTGGGCAACTGTTGAAGGATCTAGGCAAAATTATTCATTATCGCGTTCCTTTGTTTCTCGAGGGCCTCCTCGAGCAAAAAATTGATAGGATCTCCTACTCCCTCATCTTTCTTTTCTTCCACCATGGGAGGTCACTGCAGTTTGTGAGGCTGATCTTGCAAGGGTTCAACCAGATCGAGCCCTAACTCCTTATACCCTGACCTCGTTGGGGACATGCAAAGAAAAAATGAGAAAGAGCATACCGCTCTGATACCACTGATCTAGATTTATGCAAGAATTCAATAACATCCAAAAATAAACATAAACAAAAAGATGTAGTGGGAATAAAACTTCATTTCATTAATAACAAATTACTGAAATATGCTTATAAACATAATGAAAACAAACTAGCTAGGGAGCTAGTAGGCTTATCTCTGAGAAGAGATGTGGAGGATACATTCCTCTCAACTGTGTTACAATGAGGCTCGAAGGCCTATTTATTTTTGAGAAATAATGGAAAACCCTAAACATCCAAAAACCTAACCCTAGGTTATGAAGCACCAAAACTATGGGCCCCGTTTGCGTAAATTGGTACATCAACTTCCTAGGGACGTAACTTTGGCATATGATCTTCGTTTGATGTGATCAATACCTTGTTAGAAATATCTATCCAAGGAATACAACTTTTGACGTGAGAAACATCGAAGGAACTTCCATGTTGCTCTTGGTTTTCCCCAAAAAACGTCGTTTAGGGCCTCAAAACGGCTCTTAAAGTTCAGGACCCGAAAAAATGCTAAAAATAGTAAGCTGTACTGAAACTGAAAAACTGAAAGAACCGATGGTGGGGTCCAAATGGAATAGGTGGGTGGCTACCAATATCCACCTTGATCATGCATATTAGTCAATTTTATTAAAGTTGAAACTACAAACCTAGAATATTTGGACTCACCTATTATTTTTCAATATAACTCAATAAAAGAGGCCTATTCTAGATAGCCTAATATCAAATTAATTATGGCACAATATATTTCATGCTTCCTCTCCTAATAATACTCCCGTGAATCCTCACCATCCTGATCCTATAATCCAGATAAATAATCAAAGACATTCATGAGATTTATTATATCATTATTGCATGATTGAATAATCCTATCATTACTCGTCACCTCATACACACATGATAACACACCACCTTCTCACTCCATTTTCCCAAAGCCATTTTAATTTTCCTCGATCATACCGTAACTATCCCTATAACAAAAATCTAAGAGTGCATTTTGAAGCTCACATTACCAACATTCACAATGGGTGTTGGTATTCGCTTCGAACCTGAACGTGCAAAGTTTCTTGAGGCATATCTGAAGTGCAGGAAGAAATTGAAAAGGATTGGATGGTTAAATTTATATGAAAAATTTCAAGTTTATGACACAAAAGTCACAAGATATTTTGACAGAGTTAATCAGAGATAAGAGATATCATACTAAAGTTGTCAGAGTCATTCCAAGTTGAAGCTACAAGGCTTCTGAGGACTGGTGAAAATTGGTTTAAATTCCAACATCTAAGAGGCGATTTATGGATAATTCTACTTATAAAGCCTAACATGGACATTACAAATTGGAAAAAATGCATATTTAATTTCCCTTCAAGAGGAAGTGGAGGAATCTACTATTCATCCTCCATAAATTTATTACTTGTGAAGGTAGGTATGGCACCATTCTTTTCTATCATATTAGACTTTTGATGCACTTTCTAAAAGGCAAAGAGATAAATTTTGCCTAAAATCTCATCAAAAGTTTAAGGAAAATGGCGTTCAATATCTTGAGAATTTCTAGGAATATTGACAGAGCCATTTATCACTTTGGGTTATAAAAACTCTTGTTGAGGTGGAATTGAAATTAAGGAATGATAATTGGGACAATTTCTTAATAAGAAACCATTTCATCGAGGTATCAAAAGAAGAAGAAAATATTGGTCTAAAATGAAAGGAAAACAAGGGTATGGTTTCGACTTCAAACCCTAACACCAAAGAAAAGAACATAGAAGATGAAGAAATCCTAGCACATGAGATAGAGGAGATTGAACCCATAGAGATAAAATGGTCTTATAGATCCAAAGGATCATAGAGTGTTGGAAGTCCAAGATGTTTCTAATACTTAAAAAACCTTAATATCATAATATGTTAACATGAGAATGTTGTCAAAGATAAAATAGAAGTAAAGTAAAAGGGTTCGTCAACAAAATCAATGGAAAACAATTTCAAGAAGAAATTCAACAAGACAAGCAGGAATACTCTAAAGAAAAATATTGTTGTTATACTTGTACTTGATAAAATAGGCATAAAAATAAAGAACTCCAAGGAAAAAAAGAATACAAAGAACAAATACATAATAATTACCGGGAGCATTTCAAGAATGAAGAGTCTTGTTTCACATAAAGATTTTGAAATACAAAAGTGAAAGAATTAGAGCAATCACTAACAACACTTGAAAGTGGAAGTCTAGAGGTTGATAAGATATGATAACAAGTATATGATTATTTTGATTCTTTAGAGAAACAAACACAATGAAAAGGCAAAGGAACCCTCTCCTCTTCTCGAACATGCTTTTAACAATGAAATTCCAACACCAACCATACACAGTCTTGTATGTGATGGTGATTTACCTTTTTCTATGGAACAAGACATTATTAGAGCATTAAAATAATAAATAATTGAGTTGTAAGTCTTGGAAAAGCATGTGAAAAGAGAAAATGAGATTCTCAAGGAGGAGAATAATAAAATGCTTAAAATAATGTACCATTGGTATCAGAAGAATTCTAGACTCAAAAAGACCACGTAGGCACTCTAGCAGGAAATCAAATGTCTAAAAATAAGGATGTTAATGAAGAAGCCCAGGTGGTCCATTGCAATGAAGAAAAAAGGTGTCAGAAGTAACTTGGATATCCAAATCCAATCATCAAGAACTATTCTTTGAACCAGAAGATGCCAAAATTTTGCAAATTTTACCAACATGCATGTGGACATGAAACACCATAAGTGTGGGGGAATGTTGGGCTGAATAATTAGTACTTTTTTTATTATAAATTTCTCCTATATTTTTTTACTTATCCTTTGTAGAAACCCTCATAATTTACTTGTTCTTACATCTCCTTACCATATTTTGTATGAATAATGGCCATATGAGCAATAAAAACAAAAGTCTAATATCGCTATGGTTTTGTATGCTTTTCTTTATAAAATTGAGTTAATTTGCAAAAATTATGAAAATTGACAAATTTCGTAGCTCTAGTGACAATTTGTAGCAACATCCAAGGTTTCGATGGTTTCTAAAGTAAAGAAGTCAACTCAAGCACATGGGCATATCTTAAAACACCCCAACATGGTATGCCACCCATTTGCCACAAGAAAAAGATCATTGGATAACCATAATAGTTTGGTCAAACTCTTGGTCAACTATCACATGGCATATGGAATAGAGGTAGAATACATCAAAACTACTACTTGGCAGTGGAAAGACTTCAGGCAAGCATGATCATATTCAAGAAACTAAGAATTAGCGAAAACTAGTGATGACGTATCCACTAAATCCTCATGTGATATGGTGAGTTACAACAAATAATTCGAATTAAAAATGAAAATATAATAGGATACCTGATAATTTCTTATCTCTTCATATTTGTAGCAATATATTTCGTAGATAGTCATTGTTAAAAGACACCATAAATAGACTCGCTAACAAGCGAGGAACATACCTTGTTAATGAAAAGAATAATCTTTATGGACACATTGTTTACAATTTAATACTAAGTATTTCCTCTTGCTATCATTAAGGTTTGATGAGAAAGTTCTGTCAGTAATAGTAATGTTTTGTGTGTTTTAAATCTTGTCCATCACATCGAGGGCCCCCTTGTGGCATGTGAGATCTATAGTATTATCTTCTTTTCCATACTCTATTTTTACCCTGTTTTCTTTCACAATGAGATGCTTTATTTCTTTTCATAATTAGTTTTTAGAGTTTTGTTCATATGTTTCTTCTTTTAAAAGATTATATCAAACACTTTAGTTAAATCCAAAACACCAAAAACATTTACTTTTCTAGCCTTGTACTTCCACCTTCATTTACAAGACTTTGATCTCACTTCTCTTTTCTAGTTTCACATTTATAGTTTAATGTTATCATCACATCATTTCATTTTCATAGTTACATAGTTACTTGCATAACATATACTTGCATCATAGGTTTTACATCAATTCATAGGGAAAAATTCTAATAATTGTACACACGCTTGTTTGAAGATTATCGATACAAATTTTCACATAGATAGGTTCACTGCTTTATTGATTTCATACATAATAGTTATGCTTCCTCAAAATAAATTGTTTCTTTCTAACATAAGTTGTCTTTAACTTCAGTATACTAGGATTTGGATATTTACTTTCATAGAATAAATTTCATTTCTTTCTTAGCATAATTGTCTTTACTTTCATTATATTAGAGTTTCTTACTTTATTAGAATAATTGTCTACATTTTTACTAGACCATGTGTACTTGCTTTCCTATACTGAAAATTGATGCTTTCATAGAATACATTTTAATTTCTTTTCTAGAGTTAATTATCTTACTTTATTAGAATATGAAATTTATGCTTTCATAGGAATCAAATGCGTGTGTTTTGCCCAAGAATAATTTCATTGAAGAACAAAATCATGTTTTGTGTGACATTTTAGACTAGGATTTCAATTGATAATACATGTTTTGCTCTCATAGAATAATTTCGTTTACTACCATAATTTTAACATTTTATTTCTCATTCATATATTAAAGCATTTCTACAATTGAAAAATGATTTCCTAGCACATATAGTGTACTGCACTTCACAAGTTTATGTACCTAGATTGATATTTTAATATAAGTAATTTATGGCACAATTACATTACCTAATGGAAAATCCCAACCATCATGCTGCATGGGATGCTATCGAGGCAAGTGAGGCTCTGAGATCTCCATAACGCTAGGATATGGAGTTGAAGTTTGTGAAGCATGTGGAGTAGGAGGAGGAGCACCCCTAAGGTATAAATGGCTTAGCTAGGTTAGTTGGTTGAATTCCTTGGATTCCACATCAAAGTATATGGAAACCATGATCTGGTTGTTTCTATTTTCCCTCCAAAACATGTTTTTCCTTTTGCCATGACCTCCTTGGTCACCACGAGAATCTTTGCTAAAAAAACTCATTGTGCACTGTGACCAAGAAAATATGTTATGCAACCATTAATATCAGAGCATATGAATACAATCAACAAAATAAGAGTCTCGTGTGATATCATGTTTTACGTAAATGCTAGGGTGCTTGACAAACATATAAAAGGGGGAATTTTTTATGCAAGAAGAGGACCTCTTCATACATGAAAAAATAAACTGTACTGATTCAAAAGAAATATATTTTATATGCAGAGTAAAACTTTAAAGTGGAAAACATATACCCATGCAGATAACTAACAACATTCTTCATTTTATAACTATACAAAGAAAGATGAAAGATGTAATATTGTTCTGACCATGTTTTATTTTACCATTGACGTAATAATAAATAAGATAAATGAAGTGACTATCAAAGGATTGAATGGGACCATTTAACATTTAAATGCCTCACAATTTATTAACATGCATGGAGTATGGCTAGGCCATTCAAACTATCGAAAAGTATGCATGGGATACACCATTGAAATTTAACAAACGTGTCATATGATGGGAAGCTGAGTTGTTGCATTGTATTATCTAGGGTATTGTGAGTTTTCATGACAATTAAAACTTGTTGGGATAATCATGTACCAATAGGAAAATTCATAATGTTTCACTCTTTTAAAAATAGCAGAGGACCTTTTGACTTTATGATTTAAGGGAATCATATAGCATATGCAAGCCTTTGCATAGAAGGGAATAGGCATTAAAAAATATTTCTGTTGGGCGTTTTGAAAAATACACAAAATTTCAGAAAGATAAATGTCAAACTTCTGTTATGCACTCATCATTTGACTATCAACTTCATTGGTGTGAGCCGGGGGACTCCACATTGGCGTGGGGAGGTGGAAAGTGTGAATTATGCCAAACATGAACAAAATAATTATAACATAGTTAACTACCTTGATGTATCAAAAACCTCATTTTGAGAATTGGCCAAGTCATTTTAGAGTCTCTTAAAATTGCATTATCACTAACTTTTGACATTGAGGGAGGTTAAATAATTTGTTATTGCTTTGACTTGAAAATAGGGGCAGATGTCCTATGATGTATGGTCGAGAAAGATAACTTTTGAAACATTGCTAGTGTGGGGGTTTTGTATGCTAGGAAAAAAAAAGATGAAGACAAAAGTTGACTTTTACTAACATATATTTTCCCAAGAAAAATTCTCATGAACACTTGGTGTCAGGGATATTTTCGAGTAAGGAATTTCTTCATACAAATGGGAGACATGAGGAAAACATACCATACTATAACGTGGTGTGATAATAATGACTTGAGAACTTGGTAAACTAAAAAATGAAGTATGGGGTGAAACCCATAATCATTTTTGTAGAAAATCCACATAGATTCGACTAATCTTGTAATATGATAAAACAAAATACTTGAATCTATTCTACAAATTGCAAAAACCAATTACGATCGCACAATCACATGAACAAGAAAGAGAAAATATTTCAATCGCACGACACAAAGATTTATCTGGGGAAATCCTCAGCTAAAAACCCTACTATCTGTATTTTCATTAAGTAAAGAATATGAAACAATACAGTGCTTCTCTAATGTTTAAGAGCTCTCTGCACTATCTTTGACTGTATCGCTCTATCCCAATAAATTTTGGTCTAATACTTAACCAATTTATTACCACTACATGCCCTGCCTTGCTTGGAAAATCCCTAGGGAAATTGAGCCCCTATTAATTAGGAAATTCCCAATTAATGATTACGCAATACATATAAGGCCTTATGTTGGCCTCATGCATGACCTATACAATTTTTTATTTTATACAATTGATATTACACTTCCCTTTAACTCCAATCTCAACTAGGTCTTACTCAGAATTGACATGCAACAACTATTTATAGCGAATTATCAGTTATCTCATTGATAATTGCATGTGAATTAAATCATATTTAATTCACTGGACCTCTCATTAGTTCCTCCATCCGTTAGAACTAGTTAAACTGATTTTAACTCAAATAATTAAGTTAAATAATTACAACTCAAAATAAGTTGTAACTGGACCCCCTAAAACTTAGAGAGAACTATACATGCCTCCAGTTTAACCCTCAACTTGAATTGATTGAGCTAACTAAGTATTCCCAACTCAGTTAACTCGTACAAGCTGTCATGTGATGTGGAATTACAATTTCCTTCTAATTTAATTTAGGGAAAATTAAATTAGAAGTATCTTCTTGTTGCCAATTTCAACACTCCCTCTCAACAAGAAATGGATTGTTGCTACCCTGATCCTGCCTCTGTAGAACTCAAGTTTTCCTCTTGATAGTGCCTTCGTCAAGATGTCTACATCCTGCTTTTCTGTAGGAATGCACTTTAATGACATAATCCTCCTTCTCACACAATCTTTGAGATGGTGATACCGGATATCAATATGCTTGGACCTGTCATGAAAAAATGGATTAATCGAGAGTTTGATGCAACTCTGGTTATGACAATAAATCACCTTCAGATCCATCAGCTGACCAAACAAACCAACAAGTATCTTCCTCATCTAGATGGCCTCACAAGCAACTTGACTAGTAACCATGTACTCTGCCTCTGCTGAATTGAGTGCAATTGATCTCTGCTTCCTGCTATATTAGGAAACTGTTTTTGACCCAATGCTGAAGATGCCCCCTGATGTGCTCTTCTTGTCGGATGGAATTCCTGCCCAATCTGCATCTGTGAAGCCTTGAGGCTTCACTCCCTCTGCCTGCTTATATCATAGCCCAAACTTTGTAGTGCCTCTTAGGTATCTCAACACATGCTTTCCTGCCTTCCAAAATAGCATGTTAGGATTAACCATAATGTGACTAAGTTCATTAACCGATAGCATATGGCTGGTCGTGTGTTCACCAAATACATGAGTGAACCCACAAGCTGCCTGTAGATTGTAGCATATACCACTTCTCTTGAAGTAGCATCCTCCTTCCTCTAGGTCCCTGCTATAGGAGTTTCTATGGGTTCGCTGCTCTCCATGTGAAACTTCTTTAGAATCTCGTTGGCATACTTTCCCTGAGATACTAATAGTTCCCCATCTCTTTGCCAAATTTCCAATCCAAGGAAATTATGCAAGAACCCCATATCATTCATCTAAAATTTTCTCTCAAGATCCTCTTTGCAAGACTTGATGAGCTTCTCATCACTTGTCATAATCAAATCATCGACATAAAGTACAATTATCAAAAGTTTACCTTCTACCACAATATGGTAAAGGTTCACATCAGCTTCACTTTTGGTGAAGCCCAACCGAGTGAAGTAACTGTCAATCCTGGTGTACCAAGCACAGGGTGCTTGCTTCAGTCCATACAAGACTCTCTTGAGTATGCACACATGTGACTCTCTGTCGAAGGTCTCAAAACCTTCCGGCTACTCAATGTAAACCTCTTACTCAATCACTTTGTTGAGGAAGGCTGTCTTTACATCCATCTGATGTATCTTCCATCCCATCTATGATGAAAGTGCAAGGATAGATCTGATTGAAAAGTACCTTGAAATTGGGGCAAAGGTCTCCTCATAATCAATTCCTTCCACTTGAGAGAAACCTCTGGCCACAAATATGGCCTTGTGTTTCTCCACACTCACATCTGTTTCCTGCTTCACCTTGTAGATCCACTTGGATCCTACAACTGACTTCCCCTCCAGACTTGGGACAACTTCCCATCCATTGTTTCTAAGAATGGAGTCATACTTCTCAACCATGGTATCAACACAAACTAGTTTCTGCATTGATTCCTCGAATGAGCATGTCTCAATCTATACACTCTCGCTCATAAGAGCCATATAGCCAGTGTACTGCTCTGCGGTCCTTCTCTGCTTGCACTGTGATGTGGGTGCTCCCACATTCTCTATAGCATCAAGCACCAACCTGTCAGCCTCTCTGGTTCACTTTCTTCCATCTCTGGATGTCTCTGCATGAGTGGGTACTTCCACTCTCCGTTCCTCTGCTTGTGGCTGCTCCACATCTTAAGGTTCTTCTTCTAGAGCTAAGAGCTCCTCAAATCCATGCAACTGAAGCTCCCTCTCAAGTGAAATTCACATGGCCTTATCTTCATCGAATTTCACATATGTTTTGACCACTGTCATCCTATGTGCTAGTAAGTACACCCGATAGTTATGAGGTGCATTGGTGTACCCCACCAATATTCCCAACTTAGTTGTTGGCTCTAGATTTTTCCTCGAATATTTCATTACATGTAAATAAACTGATTAACTAAAATTTTAAAATGCACCACATCTAGTTTCTTACCTAATAAAGCTTCCTCTGGTGTACTCGTCCCGAGAATCTGTTGAGAAATTTTGTTTTGCACAAATACTGTTGTGTTGCATGCTTCAAACCACAAGTGAAACGGTAGGCCCTGATCATGCAACATTGCTCATGCTGCTCCCACAATAGTTCTATTCTTCCTTTCTGCAACCGCATTCTGCTGTGGGTTATGAGGTGCTATCAATTCCCGTCGAAATCCTTCTAAAGCACATAACTTCTTGAATTCATTAGAGGCACATTATCCACCATTGTCACTTGTGAGAGCCTTCACCTTTTTCCTTGTATCTTTCTCGACAAGTGCTTTGAACTCAAATTTTTTTGAGAATGTCTAATCTTTCTTCTGCATGAAGAATATCCAACGTTTGCGCAAAAAATATTCTACAAAAATCACATAATACCTATTTTTTGCTGTGGGGGCTGTTGAGAACAGTCCACACACATATGAGTGAACTCTTTCAAGGATCACCTTCACTCGACTGTCCTTATCATGAAAGGTGGCTTTGGTGTAATTCACTAATGTACACCCTTTGCATGTATCTTGATGCTCAAGTGCACCCTTTGGAAGTCTTGTAGAAATATTATGCATGATCTTCAAAGCGCCATGGTGTAGATGGCCCAATATTTTATGCCATAATTCATTGATGTCTCAGCTCTGCACCTTCTCTGCTTTCGTGCTCAAGGAAGCACAATATTATACATCCAATTTGTAGAGGTTCTTTACCTGAACCCCAATATTATTCACCTGTCTTATGTCTTTGTGACGAAGGAACACATTTTCTTTGATAAATATCACATCATAGCTATGGTCTTCCAACATAGCAACTGAAACTAAATTCTTCTTTAAACTAGGAACATACATGACATCTTTTAATTTGAGAGGAGTACTCAACTCCCTCTAAAAGGTAACAGTACCTATTCCGGTCATGCTATACCTCCCGTCATCTCCCATCTCGATGTGTATCTAGAGATCCTTCTCCTCCAAGTTACTGAAGAATTATTTATTGTTGGTCATATGGAATGAAGCTCCACTATCCAGGTACTACAGAAAACCAATCACCAATTACACCATGCACATGATGAGAGTGAAATCCAACTAAAATGATGAAGAAAGTGCTTCACCTGCCACTCATCCTGAGGGATTTTGTTGATCTTCTTGTGTAGACACTTTGTAGCATAATGTCCAAGCTCATGACAATGAAAAGAATATGATTTGGAATGGGATGTCTTCCACCTGAGGGCTTCTTAACGATTGGGAGTCCCCTATAGGTTGCTATCCATCCATAGGTAACTGAGCCTTCCGCCTTCTTTCCTTATTTATTTCCTTTTGTGGAAATTTTAAGGCATAGTGTCCGTGCTCGTGACAGTGAAAAAAATTGACCTTGGACAATTCTCTCTTGCTTTATTCGCCTTGGGACTTATTTTGCTTGGATTTCTTACCTTTTTTGATTAATGAAAAATCTTCTTCTTTGTTTGTGCCAGAGGTCCAGTCTCTAGTGCTCCGCCTTATCTCTTCTTGTACCAAGTTAGACCACAATTGCTTCCAGTCTGGTAGCTTCTCCGTCCCATTCACAAAATCCTGGTAACTATGCTAGCTCTTGGGAAGGCCTAGAAGAGCTAGGCTCACCAAATCATCCTGGGCTACTGTCACACCAACACTTCCAAGCTCATCTCGACATTGAGTGAACTTCGTCAATTATTTTGGTATCGTCTTTCCCTCCTCCATCTTGATATTAGATTTAATTCACTGAACCTATCACTAGCTCATATCTCTGTTAGAACTAGTTAAACTGATTTTAACTCAATCAATTGAGTTAACTAATTACAACTCACAAATAACTGTAACTAGACCCCCTAAAATCATGGGAGAACTCTACATGCCTCCTCTCTGACCCTCAATTCGAATTTCCTAAGTTAAACAAGTCTTCCTCACTCAGTTAGCTGATACAAGTTGTCATGAGATGAAATTAAAAATTTTCTTCCAATTTAATTAAGGGAAAATTAAATCAGAAGCCCCCTATGGTGGCATTTTTTGGTGCCAATTTCAACAAAAAATTCCTAAAGGTCTACATAAGTCTAGATATCATGAACATAAAATTGAATTAACAATTGGAAGAACTTGTGACAAAACTGGGCTAAAAGTTCATGTAATAAAAGCTAATAACGGTGAAATAAGACTATGGTTAAGGGACAATTATTCCAAGTTGAATGGTGGAAAAATATATCCTAGTGGGCATCACTGGATGTGTTTATGGATAAGGGTAAATTGGCAAAGGCAATGGCTAAGACATTAAAAAGGAAAAAAAGTATTTTGGCACATTTATTTATGAAAATAAAGGAAATTAGGAGAAAAGGAAGGTGAAAGGTCACATGTTGTATGTGAGGAGGAAATTGAAGGAAAATTGAAAAAATTAGAGGCACGAATGATAAAAATACCTCAAATCATCAGTTGGTATCTTTTTTTTCAGTTCATTTTCATAATTACAATCAGAGATGAGAAGAGAACGAAGAGGAGAAGGAGATAAAGCAAGAAAAGGAAAGGAAAAACAAGCAAAGGAAGGACAAGGAAAGTAAAGGAAAGGAAAGGAAAGATCAAGAAAAGAAGAGAAGGATCAAGAAAATTCAACAACAATACTTGCAGTTAATAGATTTCATGTATGATTTCCTTGTTTTTGACATGCATGGTATGTGCATGTTGGTATTTGGTATTTTGATGTTAGTGGCATGGTTTTGTCGAGTTTTGACAATGGTTTTCAGCCTTGCCTTGCCTTTTTCTGCATAGCCATGGTGTGATGGGATTTTTTCCAAATTTGAGCTTTGGAATTGATGGATGATTTCAGAGTTTAGCGAAAAGGTGGTCTCAGGAACATTCCTAAAGGCCTAGGAATCCCTTGACCGGTTTTGGCAGGTACATGGTAAAGCCTGGGGGTGGTGTCTTGGTAAGGGCCTAGTGATCAAGTGTGGATTACAGTAAAGCCTAGAGAAAAGGAGATGGAAAATTCCTCAAGGATAATGATGAGATCCAGAAGCATTCCAAGCTTGGTTCGGTTTAGTGATCTTGGTGCCGGTTTAGGTGAGATCACCGTATGGTGAGGGTGGAGGTGGTTTAACCTCTGGATTCATTTGGTTGTTTTTGTATTGGTTTATCCATGAGATACCACATTCATGCTTGGAATATGAAAAAAGGGCGACTGGATGAAAGGAATATTTGGTTAAGTTGTGTCTATGGTCGGGTGGTACATGGAAGTCCCGAACCTGGTTGGATCTTGCCTATATTTAATGAAAGCTAAGTTATCTTACTTTTGTACTTGTTATTATGTGGCTTTAATGGTTGCTATCTTATGGTTATTTATGTGGTTATATGTTGGTTATAAGCATGGTTATGTGACTATTTCTAGTCTTGGTTCATTTCATGTTTTTACTTGTAATTGAAAGAATAATGGATGCAAGACCTAATTGATGTTAAGATAGCTAAAGAGAGAGGGTGGTGATCATTCTTGTTAAGTATCATATGAATTTTGAATCCCTTATGCTTAGTCTTGTATTCATGACTTGTAGGTTACATTGTTGCCAAGTGCTTGACATAATGTCAATCTCGGTTGGGGATGGTCAGGTCTAGTCTTGGTTCCAGTTTTTGGGTTATAGTCATTGTTGTCATGTATTTCATGAGTTCTGGAAGTTATATGGATTTATGGGTAGAGGATCAACCCCAAACCTGAAAACTAGCCTTAAATTCCACATTTTTTGGCATAACACTGAGAAAAATGCCATAGTCACAGTAATGCAGGCCCATGGGAGCGACTGGGAGTTTCCAGTCACATGAAGGGCTTGGCAAAGTAGCGATTGAGGCTCAAGCTTAGGGAAAAGCCAGACTAGCTTAAGGGATGGACACCTAGAGGGGTTGGGTTACTCTTGGAGGGTCTTGTGGTACTCGAGGGAAGTCAATAAGGTTTGTTTTTCAACTCCATTTTCGTTAAGGTCACATAGGAGGTTGAGTCTTGTCATAACAACCCTCATCTCATGTTTACCTTAGGTAAGCCAGTGAAAGTGGGTAGATGTGAGGGGAGGTGCATTAGAGGTGGTATCAGAGCGTGGTTGCACTCTCTTTGGGGAAAAGTCCAATGTTGTCAAGGTTATTTTCGTCATGCATGGGATCAGAGTATACTATTGGGATGGTCAAGCATGATGGTATATATTGATATGTTGATTATCTAGATATGTTTATGATTATACATGTACATGCTAATGTGGATTTATCTTGAAGATGAGATAAGCCTCCTTTGAACAACAATAAGGTATGGATTATTATTATTATTTTTTTTTTCTCTGACATGATATAATTGTAGGAAGAATATAATCAAGGATGAAGAGCAAAATGGTAGAATATAGTTCCCTTGACTCCCCCTACAGATCAATTGGGAAGAAAGGAGATGAGTATTCTCCTGGTGTAGCGTATATATTGAGGAACTTGAGGGCACAAATAAGAAATTGTAAGGAAGATAATGGCAGGTTGGGTGAGGCACAAGAAGGACTTGTAAGGGCTTACGAAAAGCATATAGAGGTTAATGCAATGATTCTTTAGAGCTTTTCAGAGTTGTAGAAATAGGGAAAGATGAGGACCAGTCAAAAGCATGAAGAAAAGACTAATGGAGCCTATGGTAGGAGATCTCAGTTCGAATACAGGTTGGATAGAGGGGACATAGTTATAGGTGGAAAATCATTGGACACACCTGATAGGAGGACTGGTATGTATGGGCATCATTCTAGTTTCTCTTCCAGGAGACATCATGTTGTGAAACCAGCTCCAAAAATAGAAGAAAAGAGATATCAACGCCTTAGAAATAAGCCACTTTGAGGGGGAAACCTCCAATACATTACATGAATGAAAAATTCTTGGATGATTCAAATTACAAAACCTCCTTTCTATATATAGGAGTCCATGGGGCCATAATGTAATCCTAGTGGGCCACAATGTAATCCTAGCCGACCTAACAATAATAAATTAAGGGCACAATAATAACAATATGAGGGTTACAAGGGTACAATAATAACAATAAGGGGGTTACAATAACAATAATAAGGGACTATACTAGTAACATAGGGACCTAACATCCCCCTCTCCTTCAAAAAAGTGTTGTCCTCAACGTTTGAGTAGCTTTGGGTGCTTCTGTATAAAATTATCATCCTCTTATGTGGAATCTTCAGTGGGTAAGTTCTTCCACTTGATGAGATGCTCTGAAATTGATCAATTTCGTAGCTATTGAGTTCTTGTTTCCGTGACCGCTTCAGGTTCCAATATGATTTTTCCTTCCTCATCAAGTTCTGGCAATATTGTTTGAACTGGAAGATTTTCACCTATAACCTTCTTTAAGCATGAAACATGGAAAATTGGATGCACTCGTGAAGAAGCAGGAAGCTCCAATTTGTATGCCATAGTACCAATCTTTTGCAACACATTGTAAGGAAAATAGTACTTTGGTGATAATTTATTATCCTTCTTATCTTGCTTGAGGGACATTTGTTTGTATGGTTGTAGCCGTAAAAATACCTAGTCTCCTACATGAAAACTTGTCTCGCTGCGATGTTGATCTGCCTGTTGTTTCATTCGATTTTGTGCCAAATTAAGGTTGTCCTTTAAGAGTTGGAGAACTTCTTGTTGATGCTTGATGTGATCTTCCACTGCTTGAACCTTCGAATTTTCTCTTAAAGATGATGTGATGGATGGTGGATGATATCCATAAAGTGCCATAAATGGGGTAATTTTTGCTGCAGTATGGAAGGAAGTGTTATACCACCATTCAGCTAGAGGTAACCACTTGACCCAATGTGTTTGTTTATCAGATACAAAACAACGAAGATATCCTTCCAAACATTTATTTACTATCTCAGTTTGACCATCGGATTGAGGATGATAAGATGAGCTATGAGCTAATTGAGTACCCAAACAAGAAAATAACTCCGTCCAAAAATTTCCAATAAAAATGGGATCTCTGTCGCTCACAATAACCTTTGGGTTTGCAATTGCTTGCTTGTTAGCTGGTGAGCTAGATTGTTGGTACATTGTTGGCTAAGGAGTTGGGGTGTTGAGGAGCTATAGTTGTCAGGGTGATGAGGAGTTGGAGTGTTGAGGAGCTAGACTTGGTCAGGGTGATGAGGAGTTGGGGTGTTGAGGAGCTAGAGCTGGTCAGGGTGATGAGGAGCTGGAGCTGGTCGGAGTGATGAGGAGCTGGAGTTTGGATGTAAATGTTTCATGACCGAAGAACAACTATATCAGGCCTACACATTTCATGAATTAAAATGTAAAAAAACTCATTTTTGATTATCAGAATTTGAATTGGTTAATGTTGAGACAGAAAAATACCAGGCTGCAAGGAAATTACCATGTGAAGTGAGGACAAATGACAACAAGTGAGGACAACTAAAGACATCTGGAGGACTGACATGCATTGTTTATACAGGAATAATCCAGGTGTATTATGTGCCATGTGTATGTTTACACTTGACGATAGGCTAGCGTCCCTTTTATATTCTTAATTTTTTAAAACATAAAATGTTGACAGACTAATGCTATCATTATTCTAACATTACTCAATTGAAATTGAAACTTTGGCATTTGACCTAATTTTAGATACATCTCACCTCGATATGAGGCCAATAAGACCTCCAAATTCCTTATTGGTTGAGATAAATGTTGGAAGAGGTTCATAAGCTCAGAAAATGATGCTTTATAAAAATTAAATTGAAACATTACGTTAATTTACCTAGTTTCTTTAAGAAAACTAATGTGCAGGGACAAAATGATTACAATATTCCCTGTAGCCCGAAGGTAAGGGGCCTAATAATAATATAACACTCCAAAAAATATAACTCTAACTTTGAAATCAAAGAAATAAATATTTAGCGCCAATTTTTTTAGTTGAATTGCTAACATATTAAGATGTCCCATGGCTTAATTTCACACTCACTTTGACAGATTCGGTGATCATTACAAATCTGATTAGATACAGTCAAGCGATGCCAAGGGAAGGATGGCCAATCCAACCAAGAGTCATATTCATGTGAAATCTAGTGCCCCAATTATTACATAAGTAAATATTATTATTATTATTATCTAATTTTAAGGTCATGGCAGTTTCACTGCATAGTTTTAGTGGTTCTCACAAACAATGCAGTCGATAATCGTAAAACATAACAGCTTAGTGGTTATGACTACACTACGAGACTTAGAGACCAACCTAACGTGGTGAAATGAATAATTTTGGATTCATTTATTTAAAAACAAGCATAGATCCATGTTAAGTACAGATTTAACATGAGTCGAGAGGGATCAAATTTCATCACATGAAAACTTCTTTCAAGTGTAAAATATAATGCATTATTTTTCATGGTTTAAATTGTATTTTTGAATGCTAAATAAAATATATAAAGGACCAAATAAACGTTTTAACCATAATAACTTAATTTTTTCATGATATATACATAATTTTCTTGAAATGATATATAATATATACACAATTGACATTAAAATATTTTACATAACATGTGTATCGAGACATTTTATGACGCAAATTAAAATGGTTTTTTATTATTAACATATTTTTAAGTATATGTAAATATTAATTCGTATTAAAATATCATGTTATTCACACATTTTTTTTTTACTTCTAATTATTTTAAAGCATATTCATTTTAACTTCTAATTTTATTGGGTTGTAGAATGAGCCTCTAGACTGAATCAAAATTCCTTAAACTCAATTCCAATATATATATAACTTGGCATCAATAGTTTTCATGCCATGTGATTCATCCTTTTAAGTAGTTAATCATGTATTTCTCTTTGTTGATTCATGTCATTGCTATTTTCTTTGTTGCTAGTGAGATGGTCAATGTTTTTGTTGCCATGCTCTACTATATTGTTGAGTAATAAGAAACTTAAAAATATAATATTAACAGAAAATGTCCTTAATCTACATAGAATTATTGTGATACTAAATCCTATAATTCCTTTTGAAGTTTAATACATTTGTATTATGCATTTATAAAGTGGTGAGTGTTACCGAGTTTACAAAATGTTGAAATTGTGCATTGGAGAAAGTGGTGAGAGTTACCTATGTTGGAAATACTGAGAGGGGGGGGGGAGGGGGTGAATCAGTATTCCTTTCAATTAGAGCATTCGTTAATCTTAAATTATTATCAGTGTCTGTACAATGATAGCAGCAAATAAAAGGAACACAAATGCACACAGTTTTTAAGGTGGAAACCCACTCTGGGACAAAAACCACCTAATGCTTTTCTAATAATTCTTTAATATTCAACTCCAATTGAAAATAAAGCTCCAACTTCCTAGAATCTAGAAAATAATTCTTCTCCAGCTCCCACTAGATGGACGCTCCAACGCCCGAGATTCTTCAGTAGTCAACTGAACGGATGCCCCAACACCCAATGAGCTACAACTCACCCTACCACCACCCTACCACCTTATAGAAGAATAAAAGAAGAATGGACTCTCGTACTAGGGAAAATGGTCCATTTTACAATGATATAGAATGATGTAGAAGAAGAAGACACACTAGACCATAACCCCAACTATGACACAACCACCTAATGATGATCCTAGACCTCCCGACACTGCCTCTTCAACTCTTGGCAGATAGACACTAATACAATTTTTACAATGATTTAGTATAATGATAGCTTTACAGTGACTGTATGCAGTGCTGCCCACTTGAAGACTTCATGTGATGAACTTATTGTTGTTTTTCTGCACCTTGGTTGCTACTCTTGTCATGCTACCCTCTACTACACCTTTCTTTGCTTTGTTTCCCTAGAAATTTTGGTTCTTTGCAGCCCTTGACAACACATGATCTAGATTTTTCTTGCCTTCTAGGAGCTCGATATTGAATCTGGTGTATCTCTGTTATTTTAGATCCCCAACATGTGATTTTCAGTCCTGTAGTAGTCATTTGAGTCTTATTTCCAATGCCACAGATCTTCCCAATTTGGATTCTTCAAGTGAGAGTTATGCCCAATCTCTTACAAAGCCCTAATTATGGACTGTTTCAGTAGAGCGAACTTGTACGGCGTGCCACATTTCACTGTTTCTTCATTCAGCTCTAAAATTAATAGGACAAAAACTAGATTCTGTGCACTATCTGCCACTTTTTATATAATTCCAATCTGATACTCAGAGAGAGAGTTATGATGATTTTCCCAAGTTCACTTATTTGAGATGAATTTCAGGAGCCTGCAAAAACACTGACTTCCATAGATCATCTCCGAAAATATTGTGCACCTTGATCTGAAATTTTTACAAGAGCTTCCTCAGGATTTCAGCTTCTCCTCATAAAAATTTTAGCTTCTGAATATTGTAATCGTTTTGTCCCTGCACATTAGTTTTCTTAAAGAAACTAGGTACATTAACGTAATGTTTCAATTTAATTATTATAAAGCATCATTTTCTCAGCTTATGAGCCTCTTCCAACAGTTATGTCAACCAATAAGGAATTTGAAGGTCTTATTGGCCTCATATTGAGGCGAGATGTATCTAAAATTAGGTTAAATGCCAAAGTTTCAATTTCAGTTGAGTAATGTTAGACTAATGATAATATTATTCTCTCGACATTTTATGTTTTAAAAAATTAAGAATATAAAAGGGACGCTAGCCTACCGTCAAGTGTAAACATACACATGGCACATAATACACCTGGATTATTCTTGTATAAACACTGCATGTCAGTCCTCCAGATGTCTTCATTTGTCCTCAGTTGTTGTCATTTGTCCTCACTTCACATGGTAATTTCCTTGCCACCTGGTATTTTTCTATCTCAACATTAACCAATTCAAATTCTGACAATCAAAAATGATTTTTTTTACATGTTAATTCATGAACTATGTAGGCCTGATATAGTTGTTCTTCGGTCATGAACCATTCACATCTAAACTCTAGTTCCTCATCACTCCGACCAGCTCCAACTCCTCATCACCCTGACCAGCTCTGGCTCCTCAACACCCCAACTCCTCATCACCCTGACCAGCTCTAGCTCCTCAACACCCCAACTCCTCATCACCCTGACCAACTCTAGCTCCTCAACACCCAAACTCCTTAGCCAACAATGTAACCAACAAGCTAGCTCCCTAGCTAACAAGCAAGCAATTGCAACAATAATCCAAGAAGGGTTATTCAACCAACCCACTTCATTTCATATCCTAGCCTACCTGGATTCTCCTAGAGAGTAGAAAGAAACCCATTCATGTTTCACCAACCTATATTATATTCTCTCTCCCAACTCTCAGTTAATTGACTGGCCTTACCATCCAACGATATTATTAATCCCACCACCTAGGCCAACCAACAAACCAACAAGTGATAAAAAGGGGACTCTGGATGTGAAGGGCTTTGAAAAAGAGGGAATAAGGGCAGTTGTATCACCTGGAGCACATAACATAACAAACACCTACACCACATCATAACAAAATAATCGATTTTAGGTATGTATTCATTTTAATATGGATATCGTTTAAATTTTTTACTAGAAACTACTTGACTTCCAGTCCCATGGAAGGACAGAGCCTCCCCTAGAATGGTATTGCACCGCAAGTTCTGGCCCAATTCCTTCTCAGAGAGAATCACCCAGTATTCAACCCCTTCACCTTCACATCTGCTAGCGTGCTATCTCGACTGTAATTAACTCACAACAGGGAACACCGCCCGCAGTTAGTGTATACAGTAAATTTCCCTTCATTTCTTCCCTCAACTATCTCTACGTGTCCAGCTCTAGAAAACAACCTATTATTTTCTATGTGTCGAGTGAGTCATAGAATTTCCATGTGTTGTGTGAGCCCTAGAAAAAATACTTCCTGTATGTTATCGTGCACTTCAACCTGAGAAGCCCAAGCCCGAATATCATATAATTTCCCTGTCCGTACGCAGAGCCACTTGAATTTGAATCGTAGAATTTTATGTTTACCGAGAAAATCCTAGAACGAAAAAGAAAAATAATCACTCTTTCCAGGTACGTCCATGGGCTTCTACCTTTTGGTATTTTAATCATTTTTCTATTCCTTTATCCATTCCAAGTCAACGTTGGGAGGAGATTTCAATGTATTTTATCACTGGTTTACCTAAGTCCGAAGGAAAGAGTTTCATCATGGTGGTAGTTGATGGACTTACCAAGTATGCACACTTTTGTGCATTAGCTCATCCATTTAAAGCAAGTACAGTTACTACTACATTTATGGATACAGTTCAAAAGCTACATGGAAACCCAAGGGTTATTGTGAGCGACAAAGATCCCATTTTTACTGGAAATTTTTGGACGGAGTTATTTTCTTGTTTGGGTACTCAATTAGCTCATAGCTCATCTTATCATCCTCAATCCGATGGTCAAACTGAGATAGTAAATAAATGTTTGGAAGGATATCTTCGTTGTTTTGTATCTGATAAACAAACACAATGGGTCAAGTGGTTACCTCTTGCTGAATGGTGGTATAACACTTCCTTCCATACTGCAGCAAAAATGACCCCATTTATGGCACTTTATGGATATCATCCACCATCCATCACATCATATTTAAGAGAAAATTCGAAGGTTCAAGCAGTGGAAGATCACATTGAGCATCGACAAGAAGTTCTCCAACTCTTAAAGGACAACCTGAATTTGGCACAAAATCGAATGAAACAACAGGCAAATCAACATCGCAGCAAGAGAAGTTTTCATGTAGGAGACAGGGTATTTTTACGGCTACAACCATACGAAAAAATGTCCCTCAAGCAAGCTAAGAAGGATAATAAATTATCGCCAAAGTACTATGGTCCTTACAAGGTGTTGCAAAAGATTGGTTCTATGGCATACAAATTGGAGCTTCTTGCTTCTTCACGAGTGCATCCAATTTTCCATGTTTCATGCTTAAAGAAGGTTATAGGTGAAAATCTTCCAGTTCAAACAATATTGCCAGAACTTGATGAGGAAGGAAAAATCATATTGGAACCTGAAGCGGTCACAGAAACAAGAACTCGACAACTACGCAATCGATCAATTTCAGAGTATCTCATCAAGTGGAAGAACTTATCCACTGAAGATTCTACATGGGAGGATGAGAATTTTATACAGAAGCACCTAGACTCAAGCATTGAGGACAACAATTTTTTGAAGGAGAAGGGCATGTTAGGTCCCTATATTACTAGTATAGTCCCTTATTGTTGTTAGTGTAACCCCCTTATTGTTATTATTGTACCATTGTAACCCCCTTATTGTTATTATTGTGCCCTTAAATTATTATTGTTAGGTCGGCTAGGATTACATTGTGGCCCCATGGAATCCTATATATAGAAAGGAGGTTTTGTAATTTGAATCATCCAAGAATTGTTCATTCATGTAATGTATTGGAGGTTTCCCCCTGGAAGTGGCCTATTTCTAAGGCTTTGATATCTCTTTTCTTCTCTTTTTGGAGCTGGTTTCACAACAACCCATGGTATTGTAAATGTCATTGACCCATGGTATTCATCCACCCATTCTATTTATTCAACCATGGTATTGTAAGTGACATCTATCCATGATATTCATCCACCCATGGTATGTATCCACACATGGTATTCATCCACACATGGAATTTAACCATGGTATTGTAAGTGGTATCTACCCATGGTATTGACCCATGGTTTTGACCCATGGTATCCACCTATGGTATCTACACATGGTATTGTAACTCAAAAAAGGCTCTAAATAACAAGCCTCAATTTGTAAAAGGACAGATTGTCCACCACAATGTAGCTCCTACAAATATTCTCTGTTTTAATAAAACAAGTTTCTTTGTGGTTTTATTTGCTTTTTGCTCTCTCTCTTTTCTGGCATTCTAATTTTGCAGATCTTGTCATATCCATTTCAAATTTTTAGATCTTGGGGGCCTCCCCCCAAGATCTGGATCAGTGGTACCAGATTCAGGTTACGCCTCCTTGGGAATAAGGGTTTGAAACATATTTCAGTTTCAATGTTTTGCAACAATCTTCAACAAAATCCATGAATTTTTTTGGGCGGCGAGTTTGCAGATCCTATATGAAAATTTTTGGGGAAAAATTACAAAAACAAAGACCAGATCTGGGTTCCTTGAAAAAAAATACTCAAATTCAAAAAAAAAAATCAGCCGAATTGGAGTTCGGATGAGGGAGATATCACTGATTCAAAATCATCAATGTTGCAACATTTTTTTTGACGATAATTCATGGACGGCCGATCTCATATCATTTATTACAGTTTTTAGTGGGGAATTTCAGATACATGGTTATAGATCTGTGCTCCCCTTGAAAAATCACTCGATTTCAAAAAAAAAAATCGATCGAATCGGAGTCTAGACGAGGGATTTATCACTGATTTAAAATCAGTTATTTTTTTTCACAAATTTTGTGACGATGGGACAATTCTAGCGCGAATCTGAGAGTCTAGGTTCTCCAGATATTGATTTCAAACACATGGGAAGATGCAGAATGATCATTCCATTTCTAAAAATAGGTTTTAATAAATATTTGGAGTTATATTGACCGAGTTATGCTCATTTTAAATTTGGAGTAGCATTCGGAGTGCGTTCACTTTGGAGACGTGCCCTCCTACCCCACTTTAGAAGGCACCTGGTTCTCATTCATCAGTTTCAGCATAGCAGCATTCAACTTGGGTTATTTGGAGATGTGACCTCCCACCCCAAGGTATGTAGGCACCTACTACTTCATCAACAATCAACATCACGATTATGGGTCAACCGCACAAAATCCTTCTCATCGAAGTCCATTTGCTAGGCCGCACACTGTTAGTAACACAGTTGTTCACAAGCATTACAGGGTATCTCTATCCTCGGATCTTCATTTTTCATGGTTTTGGTTCATCCACAAACCCACACTTCATCGAAGTCCATTTTTTAGGATGCACACTGTTAATATCACAGTTGGTCACAAGCATTACAGTATCTCTATCCTCGGATCTTCGTTCATCATGGTTATGGGTTAGCTACACAAAACCCTTCTCTTTAGTGGCTCTTCATATTCAATAAAGGATTCTCAGGAGGGAAATTCACGCAATGGGGATCATTGCTTCTTAAGGAGGGAGGAATGATCCGAATGGAAAATGGCATCCACCCATGGTATTCATCTACCCATGTTATCCATCCACCCATGGAATTTACCCATGGTATTGTAAATGTCATTGACCCATGGTATTCATCCACCCATTCTATTTATTCACCCATGGTATTGTAAGTGACATCTATCCATGATATTCATCCACCCATGGTATGTATCCACACATGGGATTCATCCACACATGGAATTTACCTATGGTATTGTAAGTGGTATCTACCCATGGTATTGACCCATGGTATTGTAAGTGGTATCTACCCATGGTATTGACCCATGGTATCCACCTATGGTATCTACACATGGTATTGTAACTCAAAAAAGGCTATAAATAACAAGCCTCAGTTTGTAAAATGACATATTGTCCACCACAATGTAGCTCCTACAGATGTTCTCTGTTTTAATAAAACAAGTTTCTTTGTGGTTTTATTTTCTTTGTGCTCTCTCTCTTTTCTGGCATTCTAATTTTGCAGATCTTGTCAGATCCATTTGGACTTTTTAGATCTTCATTATACAAACACTGATAATAATTGAAGATTAACAATGCTCTAATTGAAAGGAATACTATTTCACCCCCCCTCTCAATATTTCCAACAATTGGTATTAGAGCTTGGTTCCTTCAATAGCAGTTTAACAACTGGAAGGAGGTGATGGAGCATACCAAGAATGGTTTACCTTTGTTCAATGAAAATAATTATGCACTCTGGAAAGGAAGAATGGAGGTCTATCTGTTGGTGCAAGGTTATGAAGTATGGGACACTGTTAAAAATGGATTTACATCAACTGCGGATGAACAAGCTAAGAAGAATTTGGTAAATGATGCAAAAGCAAAGAATAATATTATCAGTGGACTTATTGAATATGCTTATCATAAGGTGTTGGGTTGTAAAATTGCCAAAAATGTATGGGACAAGCTTGAGAATATATATGCAGGTGACTCAAATGTCAAAGAAACAAAGCTTCAAATCTATAGAGCAAAATTTGAGCAACTCAGAATGAAAGAAGATTGCAACATTACTGCATAATTCCAATACGTTGACGAAATAACCAATACTCTGGAAGGATTGGGATAGATAGTTGACGAGAAGACTATTATACGAAATATTCTTAGAATGTTACCAGGGAGATTCAACCCAAAGGTATCAGTATTAGAATACAGTGCAAATCTGGACAAACTTAGCAAAGAGGAATTACATGGAGTTCTCATAGCATATGAAATGAGACTTGATGAAGAAGAGGGTACTTCACATCTAGAAATTGCATTCGTTGCATCTAAGAAAACCAATAAGGACAAACAACCTTCAATTGAAAAGACATGCATTTGCAAATGTGAAGAAAAGGGAGATTGCGGAGAAGGTCTTTCAGGTGAAGAATATGCTTACTTTATGAGAAAACTAAAAATTGGTAAGGGAAAATTCAAAGGTAAACTTCCACTGATATGTTTCAGCTGTGGTGAGGTTGGGCATTTCGCAGCAAAATGTCGGAACAGAAGTGATGGAAACTCAAAAGGAAAGAAAGGCTTTAAGAAATTCAACAAGCAAGAAAAAAGGAAAGGATCCAAAAGGAACTTTATCTCTAAAGAAGATAGCTCATCATCCGATGAAGACAGTAATAGCGAAGAAGAATCCAATGAGAGAGTATTGTTTATGGCCAAGCACAATAAACAAGAGGTATCAAACAATGAAGAAGAAGGGTTGACCATAGAAGAATTTTCTAAGGAGGCAATCAGGCTTATAAAAGAGCTCAAGGCTGAGAAAATCCATTCCAATACTCTTGAAGAACAAGTTTAAGGTCTCAAAACTGAAGTTGAAGAACACAAATGTATTGAAAGGTCACTTCAAAAGAAGTTGGAAGAAAGCAACCAAGAAAGGGAAGCATTAGAAGGTGAAGTAGTCTCGCTGCGTAAGGAAGTGAAGAAGGGAAAAACTGTTCAAAACTATGCCAACAGCTCAAGGGCATTGGAAGAAATCATCAACAATCAACGATCTTACAACGACAGAACTAGCCTCGGTTATAAAGAAGAAGAAGTAGGACCTTCTACAACAAAATACAATGAACCTATGAGATCTGACATGCATGTAGACTTCATTGGACAAGATTCGCAAGAACATCCTTGGAAGACGAGTCCTCGACGAAGATTTCCATCTAGGTACCAACATATTTTTTATGGCTATTGTTATTCATGTGGAAAATTTGGTCATAAAGCTATAGAATATCGCACGTACCCTAGGAACCAATACAATTCCAGGAGATCCTTAAAATATGAACCTCCCAGGGCTCAACGAAACATCAATATATTTGAACATTTAAGAAATAATATGAAATGTTACAAATGTCAAAACTTTGGACACATAGCCAGAGACTACAGACTTGAAAATCCTCTAGAAGAATCTTCGAAGCCACAGAATGAACGAACATGGAAGAAGAAGAAGACTGATAATTGTGCTCTCACTCTCAAGGCTCAAAACAACAAAGATGTGTGCTATGTTGATAGTGGTTGCTCAACGCATATGACTGGAGATAGAAGGAAATTTGTATCTTTGAAAGAGAAGAAGGATGGAACCGTATCCTTTGGAAATGATGGATCTTCAAATGTTATAGAATCAGGTACCGTCACTCTCAGAAGCAAAGATGTTATAGCCAAGAATGTTCTATTGGTTGAAAACATGAATCACAATCTACTCAGTGTTGGACAAATGTGTGATAAGGGACACACAATGCTATTCAACTCTACAAAATGTGAAATTAGGAAAGGCAGGTATGGTAAAATTGTGGCTACAGCAAGTTGAGCTCCAAACGACATATATGTTTTGGATGAAGCAACTAAAGCATGTCTACTAGCTAAAGAATATGAAAGCTTGTTATGGCACAAACGAATGGGTCACATAACTTTGACAATCTTGCCAGGATAAGCAAAAAGGAAGCAGTACGAGAAATGCCAAAAATCTCAAAACCTTTCAACACACTATGTGAGGCCTGTCAGCATGACAAGCAAATAAAAGTCCAATTTAAAACAAAAGAACACTTTGCATCACATCCATTGGAATTGATACATACTGATCTATGTGGTCCCATGAGAACAAAAGGCTTAGATGGAGAATTATATTTCATGTTTATGATAGATGACTATACCAGGATGGCAACCGTCAGTTTCCTAAAGAAAAAATCTGAAGCATTTGAGTGCTTTAAGATCTACAAGGAATTGGTAGAAAATGAGACTGATTTGAAAATAAAGTGTCTAAGATCAGATAATGGCGGAGAATTCACTTCCAAATTATTTTAGCAATACTGTGACGAAAATGGAATAAAAATAAAATTTTCAATAGCACGAACACCTTAGCAAAATGGAGTTGCTGAAAGAAAGAACATAACCGTACAAGAAATGGGTAGAACAATGTTGAAGGACTCAAAATTGGTTGAAATTTTTTAGGTTGAAGTAATTGATACGACAATATTCATTATCAACCAAAGTCGTCTAAGAAATAATTGCAACAAGACCCCATACAAATTATGGAAAGGAAAACCAACTAATGTAAAATATTTTAGAATCTTCAGAAGCAAATGTTATATCAAAAGAGAAGATCAAAATTTGGGTAAGTTTGAATCACGTGTTGATGAAGGTATCTTTGTTGGTTACTCATGCAAAATAAAGGCCTATAAATGTTATAATCTAAGACGAAAATAGATAGTGGAGAGCATAAATGTTACATTTGACGAAGATGGTGTTCTAACGAATAATGATGAGGATCTAGAATCTTTGAAACTTGAGACAGAGGTTGAAAAAGACATAGATAAAATTCTAGAACAAGAAGCAACTATCAACCAGGAAGAAGTAAATAATGATCATCAAGATATAGCAGAACAACAACAAGAAGCTCCTCCAAAGAGAACAAAAGAATGGATTCAAAAGAACCATCCATCAAATCAAATCATTGGTGACATAAATGAAGGTCAACAGCTTCGTTCCTCACAACAGGCTCACATTGCTTTTATAGCAACCTTTGAGCCTAGTAGTTTTGGGGAAGCCAACTAGAATGAATATTGGGTAGCAACTATGAATGAAGAATTGGATCAAATCGAGAAGAATAACACCTTGGAATTAGTTCCATGACCAAAAGATAAAAATGTCATTGGGACTAAATGGGTGTTCAGGAAAAAATTGAATGAAGATGGACAGGTTACTAGAAACAAAGCAAGATTGGTTTGCAAAGGCTATGCACAAGTGGAAGGAATTGATTTCGACGAAACATTTGCACCAGTTGCCAGAATGGAAGCCATCTGAATGTTTCTCACCTATGCATGTTCAAGAAAAATCAAAGTCTACCAAATGGATGTTAAGTCAAAATTTCTAAATGGAGAATTAGAAGAAGAAGTTTACATCGAACAACCTGAAGGTTTTCTACTATCAGAAAAAGAAGACTATGTTTGCAGGTTAAAGAAGGCTCTATATGGTCTCAAGCAAGCTCCCAGAGCATGGTATTCTCATCTTGATGGATATCTATGTCAACAAGGGTTCAAGAAAGGTAGTGTTGATAGAAATATTTATGTACAAATAGATAAAGATAATTTAACAATCATTGAGGTATATGTGGATGATATAATATTTGGTAGCAATGATGATCAACTAAGTAAGAAATTTTCTACGAAAGTGAGTTTGAGATGTATTTACTTGGTGAGCTGACATACTTCTTAGGGCTTCAAATATCTCAACAAGAGAAAGGAATATTTATATGTCAAGCCAAGTACATCAAGGAAATGCTCAAGAAATTCAAAATGGAAGATTGCAAACCCGTCCTTACTCCCATGGTAACAGGTTGCAAATTGAGCATAGATGACTCATCTAAGGATGTGGATCAGAGGTTGTACAGATTTATGACTGGTAGTCTTCTATATGTAATAGCTTCCCGACCAGATGTTATGCAAGCACTTGGACAAGTAGCAAGATTCCAAGCAGCACCAAAAGAATCACAAATTATTGCTTTCAAAAGAATTCTTCGATATCTAAAGGGCACAAAAGAATATGGCTTGTGGTATCCCAAGGGTAACAATCTCATTATTCAAGCCTTTATAGATTCAGATTGGGCAGGAAGCGTTGATGATCCTAAAATTACTAGCGTAGCAGCATTCTATCTAGGTGGTTGTCTCATATCATGGTTGAGCAAAAAGCAAACCTCAATCTCGTTATCTACAACAGAAGCAGAATACATTGTAGCGGCAGCATGTTGTAGTCATGTCCTTTGGATGAAACAAAATTTGCAAGATCTTCAAGTACAATTCAGTGAGCCTATTCCCATATTCTGTGACAACACCAGTGCCATCAAAATCTCCAAGAATCCTATCATGCATTCAAAAACAAAACACATTCTGATCAAATATCATTTTGTTAGAGAACAAGTCGCTGAAAAGAATATCAAACTTGAGTATGTTGGTACAAAAGAACAAATCGCTGATATCTTCACTAAACCTTTACCTCGTGAAGCATTTGAATATCTTCGCCATAAGCTTGGGATTCTCCCAAGTTCTCATTAGATTTTCCTTATTCATAATATAAAGGGGGAGTGGAAGTGTGTACAGGTCCACAGGATGACACCAAGGTGTTATGATCATAGGGGGAGTACTTGTGTTACCATCAATGCCAAAGGGGGAGATTGTTGATCAGTTGTTGTGATTGATGTCAACCCAAGCAGCACCGGAGGGTACCCAAATATTGCATGGGAATTTTTACCTACCAAATTACTAGATTTTGGGTCAAGAATTCTTTTGATGGTTTCTACTTGTCGAGATGTTTCCGTTGATATATGGCACACCACGTAATTCTTCTCGGTTTGAGAGATATTCATGTTTGAAGTTTGTAACCCCAGTTAGTGGGCTAAAACCCCATGGGGTTGTGGCATGGGTCATTGAAAAGTCATAATTAATATTTTTTAAGCTCCTAAAATCCCTCCCACGTTCACTTCTTGAAGCCCCTCTCAACCTAAGCATTTATATAAATTGTGATCCTCATATCCTCCTTATGCAAGGGATTTTGCTATCTTAAACATGTCATCGTGGAATTTTCGCTCTAACGTTTTTTCTACGAAGGTTCAGAAGCTAAAATTTTTATGAGGAGAAGCTGAAATCCTAAGGAAGCTCTTGTAAAAATTTCAGATCAAGGTGCACAATATTTTCAGAGATGATCTATGGAAGTCAGTGTTTTTGTAGGCTCCTGAAATTCATCTCAAAGAACTGAACTTGGGAAAATCATCATAACTCTCTCTCTGAGTATCGGATTGGAATTATATAAAAAGTGGCAGATAGTGCATAGAATATAGTTTTTGTCTTATTAATTTTAGAGCTGAATGAAGAAACAGTGAAATGTGGCACGCCGTACAAGTTCGCTCTACTGAAATAGTCCATAATTAGGGCATTGTAAGAGATTGTGCATAACTCTCACTTGAAGAATCCAAATTGGGTAGATATGTGGCATTGGAAATAAGACTCAAAGGACTACTACAAGACTGAAAATCACATATTGGGGATCTAAAATAACAGAGATACACCAGATTCAATATCGAGCTCCTAGAAGGCAAGAAAAAGCTAGATCATGTGTTGTCAAGGGCTGCAAAGAACCAGAATTTCTAGGGCTACAAAGCAAAGAAAGGTGTAGTAGAGGGTAGCATGACAAGAGTAGAAACCAAGGTGTAGAACAACAACAATAAGTTCATCACATGAAGTCTTCAAGTGGGCAGCACTGCATACAGTCACTGTAAAGGTATCATTGTACTAAGTCATTGTAAAAAATGTACTAGTGTTTATTTGCCAAGAGTTGAAGAGGCAGTGTCGGGAGGTCTAAGATCATCATTAGGTGGTTGTGTCATAGTTGGGGTTATGGTCTAGTGTGTCTTCTTCTTCTACATCATTCTATATCATTGTAAAGTGGACCATTTTCCCTGGTACGGGAGTCCATTCTTCTTTTATTCTTCTATAAGGTGGTAGGGCGGTGCTAGGGTGAGTTGTAGCTCATTGGGTGTTGGGGCATCCGTTCAGTTGAATACTGAAGAATCTCGGGCGTTGGAGCGTCCATCCAGTGGGAGATGGAGAAGAATTATTTTCTAGATTCTAGGAAGTTGGAGCTTTATTTTCAATTGGAGTTGAATATTAAAGAATTATTAGAAAAGCATTAGGTGGTTTTTGTCCCGGAGTGGGTTTCCACCTTAAAAATGTGTGCATTTTTGTTCTTCTTGTTTCTTGCTATCGTTGTATAAACATTGATAATAATTGAAGATTAAATAATGCCCTAATTGAAAGGACTACCCATTCACCCCCCCCCAAAGATTTCCAACATAGGTAACACTCACCACTTTCTCCAATGCACAATTTCAACATTTTGTAAACTTGGTAACACTAACCACTTTATAAATGCATAATACAAATGTATTAAACTTCAAAAGGAATTATAGGATTTAGTATCACAATAATTCTATGTAGATTAAGGACATTTTCTGTTAATATTATATTTTTAAGTTTCTTATTACTCAACAATATAGTAGAGCATGGCAACAAAAACATTGACCATCTCACTAGCAACAAAGAAAATAGCAATGATGTGAATCAACAAACAGAAATACATGATTAACTACTTAAAAGGATGAATCACATGGCGTGAAAACCATTGATGCCAAGTTATATATATATATATATATATATATATATATATATATATATATATATATATATATATATATATATATATATATATATATATATATATATATATATATATATATATATATATATTGGAATTGAGTTTGAGGAATTTTGATTCAGTCTAGAGGCTCATTCTACAACCCAATAAAATTAGAAGTTAAAATGAATATGCTTTAAAATAATTAGAAGTAAAAAAAAATGTGTGAATAACATGATATTTTAATACGAATTAATATTTACATATACTTAAAAATATGTTAATAATAAAAAACCATTTTAATTTGCGTCATAAAATGTCTTGATACACATGTTATGTAAAATATTTTAATGTCAATTGTGTATATATTATATATCATTTCTATAAAATTATGTATATATCATGAAAAAATTAAGTTTTATGGTTAAAACGTTTATTTGGTCCTTTATATATTTTATTTAGCATTCAAAAATACAATTTAAACCATGAAAAATAATGCATTATATTTTACACTCGAAAGAAGTTTTCATGTGATGAAATTTGATCCCTCTCGGCTCATGTTAAATCCGTACTTAACATGGATCTATGCTTGCTTTTAAATAAATGAATCCACAATTATTCAGTTCACCACATTAGGTTGGTCTCTAAGTCCCGTAGTGTAGTCATACCCACTAAGCCAATATGTTTTACCATTATCGACTGCATTGTTTGTGAGAACCATTAAAACTATGCAGTGAAACTGCCATGACCTTAAAATTAGATAATAATAATAATAATAATATTTACTTATGTAATAATTGGGGCACTAGATTTCACATGAATATGATTCTTGGTTGGATTGGCCATTCTTCCCTTGGCATTGCTCGACTGTATCTAATCAGATTTGTAATGATCACCTGCTCCGTCAAAGTGGGTGTGAAATTAAGCCCTGGGACATCTTAATATGTTAGCAATTCAACTAAACAAATTGGTGCTAAATATTTATTTCTTTGATTTCAAAGTTAGAGTTATATTTTTTGGAGTGCTATATTATTATTAGGCCCCGCCCCTTCGGGCTGCAGGGAATATTGTAATCGTTTTGTCCCTGCACATTAGTTTTCTTAAAGAAACTAGGTAAATTAACGTAATGTTTCAATTTATTTTTTATAAAGCATCATTTTCTCAGCTTATGAGCCTCTTCCAAAAGTTATCTCAACCAATAAGGAATTTGGAGGTCTTATTGGCCTCATATCAAGGAAAGATGTATCTAAAATTAGGTTAAATTCCAAAGTTTCAATTTCAATTGAGTAATGTTAGACTAATGCTAACATTAGTCTGTCAACATTTTATGTTTTAAAAAATTAAGAATATAAAAGGGACGCTAGCCTACCGTCAAGTGTAAACATACACATGGCACATAATACACCTGGAGTATTCTTGTATAAACACTACATGTCAGTCCTCCAGATGTCTTCAGTTGTCCTCAGTTGTTGTCATTTGTCCTCACTTCACATGGTAATTTCCTTGCAGCCTGGTATTTTTTTGTCTCAACATTAACCAATTCAAATTATGATAATCAAAAATGAGTTTTTTTACATGTTAATTCATGAGCTGTGTAGGCTTGATATAGTTTTTCTTTGGTCATGAACCATTCACATCCAAACTCCAGCTCCTCATCACTCCGACCAGCTCCAGCTCCTCATCACCCTGACCAGCTCTAGCTCCTCAACACCCCAACTCCTCATCACCTTGACTAGCTCTAGCTCCTCAACACCCCAACTCCTCATCACCCTAACCAACTCTAGCTCCTCAACACCCCAACTCCTTAGCTATCAATGTAACCAACAAGATAGCTCCCCAGCTAACAAGCAAGCAATTGCAACAATAATCCAAGAAGGGTTATTCAACCAACCCACTTCATTTCACCTCCTAGCCTACCTGGATTCTCCTAGAAAATAGAAAGAAACCCATTCATGTTTCACCAATCCATATTATATTCTCTCTCCCAACTCTTAGTTAATTGACCGGCCTTACCATCCAACGATATTATTAATCCCACCAGCTAGGCCAACCAACAAACCAACAAGCGATAAAAAGGGGACTGTGGATGTGAAGGGCTTTGAAAAAGAGGGAATAAGGGCAGTTGTATCACCTGGAGCACATAACATAACAAACACCTACACCACATCATAAAAAAAAATTGATTTTAGGTATGTATTCATTTTAATATGGATATCGTTTAATTTTTTTACCAGAAACTACTTGACTTCCAGTCCCCTGGAAGGACAAAGCCTGCCCTAGAATGGTATTGCACTGCAAGTTCTGGCCAAATTCCTCCTTAGAGATAATCACCTAGTATTCACCCCCTTCACCTTCACGTCTGCTAGTGCGCTATCTCGACTGTAATTAACTCACAACAGGGAACACTTCTTGCAGTTAATGTATACAGTAAATTTCCCTTCATTTCTTCCCTAAACTATCTCTACGTGTCCAGCTCTAGAAAACAACCTATTATTTTCTGTGTGTCGAGTGAATCATAGAATTTCCATGTGTTGAGTGAGGCCTAGAAAAAATACTTCCTGTATGTCATCGTGCACTTCAACCTTAGAAGCCCAAGCCTGAATATAATATACTTTCCCTGTCCGTACGCAGAGCCACTCGAATTTGAATTGTAGAATTTTATGTTTACCGAGAAAATCCTAGAAGGAAAAAGCAAAATAATCACTCTTTCCAGGTACGTCCATGGGCTTCCACCTTTTGGGCTATAGAGGAGGATTTATTTTGCGGGGGTAGTCTCTCAGTGCAACCACTTCATCCCTTCCAATCTTCCAATCCTACCTATACTTCCCATCCTACCAACGCTACTATGCCTACAATCGACAACTTACTACTTGATACTATATGCTCACTCACAACGCCTTCTACCACTTTCTATTACATATATGTTTCCTTTTCCGATCCTTTATCCCAATGTGTCACTGTGAAAAACCTTCTATTGATGTCCGACTGTTGCAAATGGAGAATTGGGATTTGGATGTAACATTCCGTGCATGCAACCACGCCCCCCATGAAATTACTAGTAGCAACACATATGCGTTGATTTCACAGGGATCACCTTTGGGATCTTGGGATGTTAGTATCATTGCTGCCTTATTTTAATGTTTTAGGCACACGATGAAAAATCCTGCATCTCTGGTATGCTGCAACCAACCAATTATTTTAATAATAGATATTTTAAACATTTTTCTATGCCTTATTCGATATCATTGTAAAGATTATGTACCTCCTTTTTAAATATAAATATGAATCTAACTTCAATAGTGTCCTCTATATTTTCCATTGTAAGTCTCGAGTTTTTACGAATGTAGAGGGGGATTTCTTTTATTATGCGTACCTGCCTTCGAAGAAGGACCACCTAGTGTTTTCCTTACCTTAGCAGCTTATTTTCAAATGATGACTGCTACATCTAGTGTGTGTGGGTGGCTTCCCTGAGAACAAAAAAATCTATATAACTGGATTTTTTTACTTGATTGAGATTTATTACCACTATATACTGGGGGGCTTACCTTAAAAGTATGACCACTATATTCCTATCTTGGTTGCTTGCCCAAGAACAAAAAATGCCTACTAGTTGTTGAGCCCCTCTCTCTTCTTTCCTGCCACCTCGGTTTGAGCAATTTCATTTTTTTGCTAGTATCATAACTTGCATCAAGAATTTCTTCACCTGCAACATTAACCCAAGTGTGATAACTAATGGAGCACTCAAAAAGACACGTGAAATTCATGTAAGCTCCCCGTGACAAGTATTTTTCTTTTATTTTGATTTTACTTTATGTATTATTTATCTTACTTGGTATTAAATTTTTTTATTTTAAATATTTATATTTTTATTATATGTGAAAATTTATCATTTATATCAAGCTTATATATAACGTTTCCCTTCTCCATTGCCTCGTAATTTGAAGATATTCTGCAACATATCTGTTACAGTTCAATTTGGGCATCACTCCCAAAACCCATATCAGTATCAATTAGGGTCTATCATACTCTAAATCAGTTGCTACATGCCCTAAACAAGTCACCCCATTGATGGATTTCCTCCATGAAAGTTTCACTCCTTAGATGCCAGTTAAAGTGTTCCATTGAGCCATCAATGCACCCCTAGACTGTAATAAGTCATTTGCAGAGAATTTAACCCCATGAAAAGCTGCATTACAGAGCATCTAGGCCCACTTTATAGTGCGTTGGTCGACTGGGAGCGAATTGGTCATAGGATTCTGAGAATCTTCCCACCCTCTAGTGGCTTCTAGAAGTTGTTCCAACTATCACATCATCTGATAACTTTGAATATGGACACCATTGAGCCATTGAACCTATTATCCTCCTATTCCCATGAACAAGGAAACCTATTCATCCATTTTTGGAAAATCCATTCAATGATTCATTAATGTCAAACTACCTTCACTACTTATAAATTGAGCACTGATCATAGTGCACAAGACAAAAAGAATTTGAATTAGTAGAGTTATGCTGGTGAGATCACAACTCTTGGAGGTGTCATTTTCATGTAATGTTATGCTGCTAGAGGGATACTGCTGATGTGATGAAGATAAGACTGATGCTGGAGCGAGTTGACATCGAATCGATCCAACTAGTTGTAACTTCTCCTTCTACTTCATAATAAAGAGATTTGTTCCTTTCCTAATACATGTGTTTATGATTTAATATGTGTATTTTCAAATGCAATCGATTCAATTTGTTTAACATGAATAGATCATATGCCTTTATGTCATTTTCTGTCTTCTGTTAATTATTGCAGGTACCAATCAAGCGAGTTCAGTTCGCTTGAGAGTGACGGAAGTGACAAAAGGGAGGCGAGGAATAATGAAAGATCACAAGTAGGTATTGTTCCCTTATCTATTCATTTTAAGGAAAATGTCAAATATCTTTCTTTAGTTGTTCTAAGTGCGACCACCACACTTAGGGAAAAAATTTATGCCTGTAGGTTTGATTTCCGTAAAACAAATTGGCGACCATACTGGGGGCCAACGGATTGTCCCTGGTGGTTTTATCCTTGTTTATCAACCTCTAGTAGAATTTACTTGCTTTATTTTAGTCATTTGAATGTGTTTTAGTAAAAGAATTTGTTAGTTTGCCTATTTTTGAGTTTCCTCTGGCACCAATGCACTGTTGGTCTTGACACAGTGATCTGCATAGCACTGCTGGCTTAGAGACAGTGCTCTATAACACAATGTATCCCACTCATGGGTGCGTTGCTCCTGTGACCAACCAAAAGTCATCATATTTTTTTTCTTTTTCCATTCATTTGAGTGTCTTGTTTGCCGATTTTTCAAGTGTCTGATTGCCTCTACTATTATTGTCTCACTTTGGAACTTTGTTTGTTCAATGTTTCTTTCTGTTTTCTTTATCATTGTCAAATAACTCCAAATTTTAAATTAACATTTGATCAGTTCTTTATTTTCGGAAAGAGGAATTTTTGTTTCAGTCTTCGTTTCTCTGGAAAGTATTGAATGATTTTTTGTGCATTTTAGTTTCTTTTTTGTTCATCTAAACTTAAAAGAAATCGAAAAGAAAAACATGCATTTTCATATAAGGATTGTGAGTGCTGCATAGGAATAATTATGGAATTTTCATTTAGATGTGCTCATTGTTGATTTCTTACAATCTAATTGCTTACAATCTGATTTCTCTATCCCTTGTAGCTAAGATTTTCATTGTCGAAAATTTAATCAAAATGAATGCTTATCATCTTTATTGCATTCTAGGAATGTCAAATACACCTCACGGTGAACCTGAAAGACAAAATTATAAACAAGATCAACTTAAAATTTATCTGAATTAATCTAAGGGAGCATTGTCACTTAATGATAGCATTTAGAGGTCTAGGCTAGAGACGTGTTCCGACGTCGTTAAACATAGAAACTATCATTAATTTTCTGTGATACATTCCAAGTATGATACCTCATTCCATGTACGTAAGTATATCAGAGCTTGTCCACGTACCTTTGGGTATGTCAGGCAGTGTTCTAGTACGGAAAGTATAAGGGGATGCTCTCACTGTGTGGTTTCGAATTAGACAATGCTAATATGGATTGGGCCTCCATGTACCATCAAGTATATTTGGGAGGAAAAAATTAGGTTTCTTACCATCCATAGGTAACCGAGTCGGTCACCTTGTACATTGTGTTACATCGAACACAACATTTAGGGATATTTCCTGCATGTACATAAGTCCTTGGTTTACAGGGGCGATATATTGCAGTTCACAGTTTCTTGGTAAACCTTTTGCTTGGAATTATCCTCTTTTTGTTTTTTTTTTATTTTTATTAACAATTGTGGAAGAAGATCAACACTTTCCATGTCGTTCGTGTAGGATAGTGAATAACCACCTTTACCACCAGAAGCTACACCTAGTAGTAGAAGGCGAGCTCGTCCTACCAAGTCTGGTACCTCTGGAACCTTTGGTGCTACATCTTCATCTAACTTACCAGATTCATCTGATCCTTTGAGTACCGAGTCTTGAGTCATTTCGACCGATCCCGGTTTATCTGCTACTGTCGAGACGAAACACTCACAGTTACCTGAGGACACTGAAATTCAATCCAGTGAAATGGTAAATCCAGAACCCGAAGTCGTTCAACTAGAAGTTGATCCGGAACGTATTGTTCTTTTACCAAAACATCTTGATCCTGAAGTTGAACAAAAAGAAGTTGTTCCCGTGCAATCGGTTTATTCTTAGTCATCTGTAACTATTGAGACTTCCTCTTACTGCAAGGCTTACCCCTTGAAATTTATCTCAGGCCTGAAGGTCAAGTAATTCCACCTGGTTTGATTTCAATTGAGGAAGAACTTCAGGAAGAGAAAACCCCTTCAAATCCAACTCATTTTGGTTCAGGGCTTCATCTTTATTTGTCTTTTCCTCGTTTGAGCTACTCTACTCCTATTGATCCTGCTCAATCTCAAGTTCCCGTAGATTATTTAGAGTATTTACTAGGTTATTTAACCATGGCTGAGACAACATCCCAGACTGTACCATATGTTATAGCTGCAAAAACATCTACTGTTGCTTCATCTTCAATGTTTTCTACGACACCTAAGTCTCATCTTTATGGTGGTCCATCCGTCCCACTGGGTTACCAAGCTTTAAATGGAACCTACTCTGGTGTCTCCTCTAGTCCATGGACTTCACCCATTTCATCATCTGAAATTTTATCTAGTTCCTCTCTTACAAGTACAGAATGACCTAATCCTTTATTGACATCATCAACTCAATATCAGGCTGGTTCATCCAATTATCGTCCATCTTATCCAGTATCTGCTAGACTCCCATCATATGGAAGTCAATATGCTCAATATCCTTATACTCCATATGTTGGGGGGAAATAGATGTTCACGCCATATGGCAGTACTACTTCGTTTTTAGGTCAATATTATGCTAGAATGTCTGTTTGTCAATGAGAGCCTACCTTGCCCATTCAACCGCAAATGGTTGTGTATCAATATCAACCAGTTCAACTTGTTGCATCTATAATTACTACGCCTATTATTACTTCCTTGGCTGTTTCTCAGTCTGCTCAGGTGGGTCCTTCTACTCTTAACCCTCAAGTTTCGGGTCTACAGACTTCATTTTCCCAGGCTGGTATACAAAAACCATCTACATCTGGAATTTCACAACCGCATGCTAGTTTACCCTTGTCACAGGCTTCTACTGGTCCCGTTTATTCACAACCTGGTCTATATTATCCTAGCAGGCAACAAAATTTTTATCAAATACCATGGCAACCACAACAACCATTCAAACAATATCAAGCTTATCCAGGTCTTAGTCAACAAGCCTATCAAGGGTTTGGTCAAAAAACTTACCCCTATCTCGGTTACCAACAACAAAATCCTTATGTTGGTGCACAACGACCTATTGCCCAAGCAATTCCATCTTATCCTGGTTATGCTCAACCTGATCTAAATCGACAGTTATCATTTTTTGCAACATTAGAGTTACCTGATTTAAAATAGATTACTAATGATACCATTCATTTTTTATCTTGGTGGCTAGTGATTCCTCATAAATTACCCCCTGATATTCCAAAATTCAATGGAAATTTTGAAGAAGATCCGTCTATGCACGTTATGAATTATCATTTATGGTGTTCATAAAATTCCTTGAATGATGATTCTATTAGACTGCATATTTTCCAATGAACGGTTACTGGTCCGACTGCGAATTGGTACATTGACTTGCCACGAGCTTCTTTTGATAACTTTATAGCTTTAGCCACTACTTTTTTAACCCACTTCTAGTTACCCATCATATATGAAACTGGAACGGAAATTTTGACCAGATTTAAACATAAAACTGCTACTCATATATCATATCATATACATGAGTGGCATCATCGTCGTCAAATGGTTAAAGCATTTGTTCCTAATCAACTTTTAGTTGAGTGGTTTATAAATTCCTTGTTGCCATCTATCACCAAGAATGTGGCTAAAGACGACATTGTCACTAAAGAGAAAGTAATTTCTCGTGCCCAGTATCTGGATCTAATTTATACTCAGTCTGGCATGCTCTATGAAAATATTTTGAATGCACCATGACCAAATTTTACTGTTCCTCCTTCTCCATCTAGTACGGACATTCATGCCATCGATGGTGTGATTGGTTCTACTAGCACTACATTAGCAAGTCGACCATCAGGTTCCACACTTGCTATTTCAAATCGAACCCCTATTTCATCTGATCCCGTGTCTTCTTCTGAAATACATTCCATGTCATCTAAAAAGGGAAAAAGTGACAAGCAACTCAGAAGTAAGAAGAAGGGGAAAGATAAAAAGAAACAAAATTCACCCCCGCAGGAAAAATCATCTAATTCATCCTGTTCTTCTTGGAAAACTCGTTACCCTTGTTTGATATGTAATGAGGAACATTTTACGCGAGATTTCCCTCACCTCTCAGAATTTTCAAAGCTTCTTAAGACTTCTACCGCATTTTGAGTGTTGAAAAATCCTTTTCCGAACTCGGAAACACATATGGTTGCTATGGATCCTGCTTCTAGTTTGCAAGTGCTTATGATATCTGCCACTAAGCCCAAAACTAATGTTTTGGTGTCTACTCGAAGTAAATATTACAGTAATCCTCTGTCGTCATCGAATGGTAAGACTATAGATCAAACTACTACTTCGACTTCGACTTCATCTGATTTGGCTCCATCGCATATTATTCCCGAGTTAACAATAAAGCTGCCGAAGGGAGTCGTTCATAAATTGAATTTCAACCCTCAAGCTCGTGCAACTCAAAATTATAACGTTGTCAAAGATCTGGCTCTATCGCCTTCTACTATGTCAACGCTTGAGGTTATTCATAATTGTCCCTCCCAAAACTAGGATTTCTTGTCGACAATTGGTGGAATCTATCCAAAAGATTCTAATCTTGTAGTCTTTAATCACGCGGGCTATGTGCCACAATTACCAGCATAACTATCATTTTTGATTCAAGTACATGTCATGAATCATGTCATTCATCGAACTATCATTGATGAAGATGAATCTATTTGTATCATGTCTATGAGTTGCTAGAAGTCACTTGGCTTGACGACTTTATCACAATCACCTACAACGTTGAAAGCTTTTGACGGTCGTACATATAAGCCTTGTGGAATTATTAGTAACCTGTTATCACTTTTTAATTTGTAATATTGGAAAGAAAAAATGACAGAGGACAACATCAAACCACTTTGGTGTCAAGGACCTAGCCTTCCTAGACTTAGAGAGGGCTCTCTCTGTTTTTATGATTTAACTTGATGACTATATGTGTTGATATTAGGCTAGTTATAGAAATGAGGGTTGTTTGTTTGATTGATTGTGTGGATGGACATATAGAGCTCCAGGGACTAATCCATTAGGCTATGGAGTCAAAAGGCTTTAATGTCACATCAACATCAAGAGAATCACAGGGAAAGCTAACTATGCCAAATGGATCTTAAGAGCTATATGAATATGAGCTGAAAGAAATAGTAAGTTTCAGTAATGACTAAAGAGAAGTTAAGAATTATTTAATCAGACTTCATCAGAAAAAATTAAGATTGTAAATGTAGACATAATTAAGGTGCTTCGACAATAAATCTTAATCTAAAATTTCTGATTTACAATTAGATGAACAGATGCACAGTAAGGAAAACAACGGAAACATTTAAAACAAAGAAGTAACACATCACCATTTTAACACAGCTCAAGAATCCTGAAAACGGTCTTTGATTATTGATGTCCATCTCCAAAATTACAGTGCTCCAATATAGTAGTTCTTACAATGCAGGGGCTAACAATATCCAACCCTTGATTATGAAAATTCAAGAAATATCTAACTAAAACTTGAGTTGGTTGCCCTAATTTACCTTGGTAAACTTCATTTATTAAAAACAACTAAAAATTAAACAGGTATGGCCATGTAAGGCCCGAACAAAGTAAATCCCTAACAAAACACTGCCCATAGAATTAATTTTGGTAACTCTTCAAGAATGCAAAACTTAGGTGGCTCTTCATAAATAAAAAGTAGGCTTGAAGGTGGCATGTGATGATCCTGAAGAGGCAACGAATGATGTCTCTGATATCTGGCCCTGCTTTTCAAAAGATCGGTGTTGGGTAATTAAATCTGGTGCAGGGCTAGCCATTTTTCATCGACTAGTGACTATGTTGATGTGCTTTGCTACCTTTTCCATTTCTACCGTTATAACATAAAAATTCTGTATGAAAGCCCTTTGCTACCCGACTCGAACTGTGGTGTTTATTTTCTACCAGAATCCTTCTTGCCATGTTTCAACCATTTAAAAAAAAAAACAACATAAAAATCATATACCCAGACCTGAGAATGTTTAGATTTTAGTTCTTAAGCCGCATCGCATCTGTGCACTTCGTAATATTTACAATTTAATTTATGAAGAATGTAATCGACGATGCGATGCGAAGTGGGAGGTGACGTGGAGGGAAGGTGGGACCGGACTGTAGCCTGTAGATCAGAACTCTTAAGTATTAGTTATAAGTGTAGAGAAAAATATAAGAGACACGAAGTGCAAAGTGTGGGGAGAAGGTAAGTGACGTGTAAGGGGAAAGTGGGACCGACTGCATCACAAATCACAGATCTTATCTTTTTCTTATAAGCAATAGGGGTTAGAATATAAAACTTGTGAAGTGCAGGGAGAGGGACCCACCTACATTGCGATCACAAGTTGGAAAGTTTCTGCGGTGAGGTAAAGTTTATGATGTTTCATATGATATGTGTTTCAATGTATTTCAAATGGTTGTGAAGTGTGGGGCAAAGCTGTTGTGGTGGGGCCAACCGCCGCATCACAAATTAAAGCAAATACATTGTGGGCGCTTCAAAGGTAAATTAACAAATATGCGATGCGATATATCATAAATCAATGATCGTAGGTTTTAAGGTTTTGTTGCGATGCAAAATATTATCTTTGCCGATATGCGATGGATGGTGGGGAGAAAGGGTGACATGGAGAGATGGCCCCACTTTAATCGCAATCGGGGAAATCGGGAAAGTGGAAGGTAAAACAATGATATAACGATGAAAGGTAAAGGGGAAAGCTAAAGAGAAAAGGCAGAATGAAAGGTAACGTTTAATGATTTTTAAAGGGGATTGAAATGGAAAGGACGTGTGGTGGGTGAAAAGGTGAATTGGTACCACTTCATTGCATCGGCGAAAAAACAATATTTGGCATAAGTCTTAAGAGGTAAGGTTAAAAACCTGTGGGCTGCGAAGTGCGGGCAACAGGTAAGGCTTATTTGCGCGCCACAGGTGAATGTGTCCCACTTCATCACAAATCACATTTCGATGAATTTAACATTTACCCTTGCGCCCATCCTGAAAAACTTGCGATCTGTGATTGCGATTAAATCTCTGTCGTTGATTGTTGCTTAGATCCAACGGTCCTCACTGCTTCCTTAGTGTGGTTTGTCGACCTTGTTTCTTTGGTTGCGCTTGTTCATTTCTTAGTTGTTCGTAGAATACTTACCTCGCGTTCATGACTTGACCTACTTTAGCGTTCATGACTCGACCCGAATGTGTGCACGACTTGAACCAATCTCGTTCAAGACTCTGCTCTTCTGTTTTGCTACCGTAACTGCTTTCTCTGTTGCTTTCTTTGATTCTTTCTTTGGAAAAGATTTTGAATATTGACATCTATGTAAAGTATGAAAAATTTGCAAAGAGAAAATAATAAGTCACCAGGTGATACTTTGAAATACATGGGTCTAACAGTAGCTCCAGCTGGGGATTTCAGCTCCTTCAGGAGGTGTTAAGAACACCATATACTAGTGGCCTGATCCATTCAGCTGATCCCAACCCTGCAACTTGATCTGTGGCTGAAACCTTCAAGCTGTAGTCAGCACGCTCTACAAACTGGAGTCTGGAACACATTTGGTCCTGAAACTGAAAAGTAACCTGAAACTGAAACTGGAAAAATGATCAAATTACTGAGCTCATCTGCATACCTGCCTACCCAATCTATAATTCTAATCATTTTTCTTCCTTTTGGGGTGCATTTAGACTTGCGAACCCTGACCTTAGTTTTTATTTTGATTTTTTAACCTATCACCTATCCCTTATTTCTCCTATTGGTTCAGATGAGGCCGTTGAACCAATGTCATTTTCTACCTAGCTACTGATAATCCAAGATTAAATGGTTTGGAAAATCTTCATTTTCTAACCTATCATTAGAAAATTCAAAATTGTACAATCATGCTTAAACTGTATGCTTGCAAAAAACTCTTTTCAATAGTAGTGGCACTTTGATTTGCAACACTTTCAGAAATATTTATTTATTTATTTTCTTATCAGACTAGGCTTATGGCCTTCACTTCGGGCTTCAACCTTGTCCAATGGATTTTTGAAAATTGTAGGACTATGGTATTTACAATGATGGAAGTTTAATCTGAGTTTTTAACAAAAATAAATTTTCAGCATCCTGCCATTGACAGGACCTCCAAATAGCTCTGTTCCATCCATCTCTTGCAAGAAAAATGCATTATATCCTCTGAGAGAATGAATAATGTGTGGGCCTTTCCACAAGTTGTCAAAATTTCCATGCTTACCTTTATCTTCTCTTCTAGAAAACCATTTCAGCACTTTGTCTCCAATATTGAAATCATTTGCTTTTATTCTTTTGTCAAAAATATTCTTCGTATTCTCTTGCACCACCTGAGTTCTATTGTACACCTCTTTTATGGGCTGCTGCAGCTGAATGGTCTGGCTTATTCTTCTTTGTACATCATTTTCTTCAGCCTTCACTTCTTGAATGAGTTTCATGGCTGGCACTCCTAAGGATGTTGGGAAAATTGCATCCATTGCATAGACTAACTGCTATGGTAACATGCCAATTGATTTCTTAGTTGTCAGTCTGTCATCCCACAATGCATGCACCAATTTTTTATGCTAGGATTTCTTGTTGTCTTCCAGCAACTTCTTGATGATGTTGACCAAGCTCTTGTTGGAGAATTCAAATATTCCATTACCTTAAGGTTAATAAGCTGTTGAATGCCCCAAAGAAATGTGATATCTGTGGCAAAAATCCACCATCTTCTTGGATTTAAAAGCAACATAATTATCTGTAACAATTTTCCTAGGACAACCAAATCTGGATAGGATGTTGGCTTCAAGGAATTTGTTGAGATTCAACAAGATGATGAGCTTAGTGAAAAGTAAGTACCTTCAATAAGTGGGGCCCGCAGGCTATTTCTAGGTGTATGTATATTTTTAGACATGGTGAGCATATTCTATAAGTTGCAAGATGCTATTTGTAGATGGTTGGTAAAATGTGGAAAATAGATGAAATTATATTTTTAGAATATTGGGTGAAGTCTATTTATAGATCGTCGATCTAAAAATAGATGCATGTCGATTATTATTAGCTCTTAATAATAATCTGACAATAATTATCAACTTATTCTCTTGGAGCACTTTATTTCAATGAATAGATTTGGAAAACCAGTGGGCTGAAGGAATTATGCAATTCCTAGGGTTTATTGGTGGCTCATGCATGGAGGACTCAGTTATAACTAAAGTGGAAAAGTTATGACAGAGTTGGAAGAGTAGTTTATGGAGTTGTTATTTAGTTTAACTCAGTTAAGTGAGTTAAACTCAGTTGAGCTAGTTGTATCTAGTCTAACTGAAAGATACAATAGTGAGAGTTAAGTGAATTAATTAATTAATTAATCACAACTAATAACTCACTAACAACTGAACAAGTACAACAATTAACTACAATTCATGTCAGTTCCAGTGGAGACCCAATGGAGAGATAGGTGAAAGGGTGAGATGGACTATCCGTTGTGACTATAGTGATGCATTCAATGCATCTGACACACATTGGAGTTGCCAATGAGGATTGCGTAGTAAAGGCAATGCCAATTGGAATTCATTCAGGGGTCTTCTTCAACAGGGATTGCGTAGTGGAGGCAGGCTATCAGGAGGTAAGAAATTGGTGCATAGATATGCAAATTTTTGCATGACAGTGTGTAATGAATCTACATTGTACTGAGAGCTTGATGTACTAAGATTTGTATGATATTATTACATGATTCCATTGATATACATAATATATGATAGTTGGGGTTTTTAGCTTTAAGCTTTCCCATTAAACAACTGTGTTATGTGCGATTGAATTTATTCACATGTGTTTGCAATTGAGTTTTAAATTTCCGCAAGTTTAACAGTGGAAGGATTTTGTATTTTGCAAGAAGATAAATATTATGAGATCAACAGGATCCGGTCATACATTAGTATTAATAAATTTCTACATGGTATCAGAGAAGTATTGATCACTGGAGATTGCAATTGTGAATAAGTGCTGAGTTTTGTGCTGGTGGACAATTCGAATTTGCTGCAGAAATTTCTTGGTTCGATAGTTAAGTATTCATTGAAATGTCTTTCAATGGGTTGCGTTTGGAGTATGCGCTTGATGGTAGCTCAAATTACATAGCTTGGAAGGATAGGATGGAGGCAGTGCTCGAAGATAATAGGTTGAAGGAGTTCATCGATAACGATGTTCCTAAGCCTGCTTCTAGCGATGTTGCAAGACTTGACGCATGGCAAAAGAAGGTAGCAAAGACAAGACAAATTATGTTGGAAGGTGTGAAGGACCATATTGTGCCAAGACTTCACAGGAAAGCCACTCCATTTGGAATGTGGAAGGTTTTGACAGATCTTTTCCAAAGCAGCAGCGACCAGAGGAAGTTGGCGCTGAAAGATAAGCTCAAAAAAATAAAAATGGAGAAGGGCGACAATATTCCAAAATATCTCACGAAGTTTGTCTATTGTAGGGATGAACTGGGAAGTGTGGGGATTACTATTGATAATGATAACTTGGTGAGCTTGGCTCTCCTTGGGCTTCCGAAGAGTTGGCATAGCTATGAAGACTCTGTCAATGGACAGGAGAAACTTCCGGGTTGGGAGCGACTTTGGTCGGATCTTGTGTAGGAGGAGATAAGGCGAAGTACCAGGGATGGCTCTTCATCAAAGAATGATGATGAAGAGAATTTCACTTTGGCTGCCAAAGCAAGGAAAGGGAAGGGGAAGAAATCCCATCCAAAATCTGAAGCTAAAGGCAAGAAGGTGGATTTGTCCAAATTGAAGTGTTTTCACTTTCACGAACATGGGCATCTCACCATTAACAACCCACAGAAAAAGAAGAAAAAGAAGGCTGCTGGAGCTGCAGCTGGAGAGGCCTTAGCCTCACAATTTGAACTTGATTTCTCTTTGATCGCATGCTTGGTTTCAAGCTCTATGGGATCGGTGTGGTATCTTGATAATGGTGCATCTTTCCATATGATGGGAGACAAGGAGTTGTTTAGTGACTTGGAGGAGAAGGATCTCCAAATGCATATAGAGATGGGCGACGATGGCAGATACAATGCGACTGGAATTGGAACCATTACCTTTGAGAGGGAGTCAGGTAAACCATTTCTGTTGAAAGATGTTATGCATGTTCTAGGTTTGAAGAAGAACTTGGTCTCGGTCGCAATGTTGGAAGAGGATAGGGATTCGAGTTAAGAATCTCTACAAGATGGAGGTAGATGGCTATGCTGCAATGATGGGAAAAGTCACAGAAGTGGTGAGGGACAAGGGCAAATTATGGCACAGGAGATTGGGTCATCTTCACCATGGCGCCTTGAAGATTTTGTAGCAGATTTCTACTGGACTTCTCAATGGTACTCTTGCGCAGTCAGATCAGTGCAAGGGATGTACTATGGGTAAGTTTGTGAAGACCACCTTTCATGAGAAGGAGAACCGTGCTTCGGTGATCCTCGAGAGAATTCACACAGACGTGTGTGGACCTTTCTCGGTTGATTCAACAAAAAAACACATGTATTATGTTATATTTGTTGATGACTATTCTCGTAGACGCTGGATCTTCTTCATGCAGAAGAAGAGCAAAAAATTCTCAAAGTTCTGTGAGTTTAAAGCATTGGTGGAGAAGCATTCGGGGAAGCAAGTGAGGCTCTACAGAGCGATAATGGTGGTGAATATATCTCAAACGAATTCAAAGACTTCTGTAGCAAAGAAGGAATTCAAAGAGAACTCATATGCCTCATAACCCACAGTAGAATGGGGTCGCGGAGAGGAAGAACATAACGATCATGGGTGTTGCATGAGCTATGTTGCATGACCAGGGCCTACCGATGCACTTGTGGGTGGAAGCATGCAACGCTGCGGTTTATTTGCAAAACCGTTGTCCTCATAGAGTACTTGGCATGAGTACACCTGAAGAAGATTTTACTGGTAAGAAACCTGATATTTCTCATTTGAAAATTTTTGGCTCATCTGTTTACATTCATGTGACAAACTTACGCCAGGAAGAAGATGGAGCCGACTGTAGAAGTTGGGATATTTTTGGGGTACATAGAAACACCCCATAATTATCATATGTATTTTCCAAACAGTCGAATGACTGTGGTGTGACGGGATATAAAATTCGATGAGGTGAAAGCCATGAAGTTGTCGCTCTAGGGGATATAAAATTTAATGAGGTGAAAGCCATGAAGTTGTCACTCTAGAGGGAGCTACACTTGCATGCAGAGGAGGAACTTCTTGTTCCCAAAGATGAGCCTCTAGATGTGGATCAACCACAGGAGGAGATTCATGGAGTGGAGGAGTCCACTCATGCAGAACCAAAAATCAGAACAGGAAGTAAGTGTACCACAAAATCTGAGAGATTGAAGCTTAATGCAACACAAAATGTAGGAGTCCCTACATCACAGCGTAGACAGAGACAGTCACCTGACCGATTTACTGGATACATGGCTCTTATGAGCAAGTGTGTCATGAAAGAGCCATCTTCTTTTGAAGAAGTAGCGCAGGAGCCCACATGGGTAGATGCCATGGTGGAGGAGTATGAAACCATTGTTAGAAACAGTGCTTGGGAGATTGTTCCAAGGCCAGTGGGTAAATCAGTGGTAGATTCGAAATGGATCTACAAGCTAAAGCAAGCTGCTGATGGGAGCGTTGAGAAGTATAAGGAAAGATTTGTTGCCCGAGGCTTCTCACATATCGAGGGGATTGATTATGAAGAAACCTTTGCACCTGTCGCACGGTATTCTTCCATAAGGACCATCCTTGCTCTCTCAGCGTAGATGGGTTGGCACATTCATCAGATGGATGTGAAGATTGCGTTCCTTAATGGGATCATTGACGAAGAGGTTTACATTGAGCATCCTGAAGGATTTGAGATCTTCAACAACGATTCACATGTGTGCAGACTCAAAAGAGTGCTGTATGGGCTGAAGCAAGCACCACGTGCTTGGTACACATGGATCGACATCTATTTCACTAGACTTGGCTTCACCAAGAGTGAGGCGGATGCAAACCTGTACCAAATTGTGGTGAAGGATAAGCTTTTAATCATTGTTCTTTATGTTGATAATTTAATACTAACGAGTGATGAGCAGTTGATACACTCATGCAAGGCAGATCTTGCAAAGGAGTTTGAGATGAAGGATTTGGGCCTCCTTCATTATTTCCTTGGATTGGAAATATGGCAGCAAGAAGGTGAACTGTTTGTGTCTCAAGGCAAGTATGCTCAGGAGATACTTGGTAAGTTTCACATGGAGGATTGCAAGCCCATGGATACTCCTCTTCCAGGAAATTGGAGGAAAGAGGATGCTACATCGGAAGAGGTAGTGGATGCCACTGTTTAGCGACAGTTGGTGGGTTCGCTCATGTATTTAGTTAATACAAGACCAAACATATGCTATGCGGTGAACCGGCTTTCACAAGCAATGGTTAAGACTACCAAGCTCTTTTGGAAGGTAGGCAAGCATGTACTAAGGTATCTCAAGGGCACATCTAAGTATGGCTTATGGTAGAGACAGACGAATGAGGTGAAGTTGCATGGCTTCACGGATGTAGATTGGGCAGGCAGCCCAACGGACAGAAAGAGCACATCAGGAGGGGTTTTCATTATCGGATCTACAACAGTTTCTTGGTACAGCAGGAAACAAAGATCCGTGGCACTCATTTCAGTGAAAGCAGAATACATGGCAGCAAGTCAAGTTGCATGTGAGGCTATCTGGATGAGGAAGATCCTTGTTGGTTTGTTTGGTTCACATTTAGATCCTACAGTGATACATTGTGATAATCAAAGTTGCATTAAACTCTCGATTAATCTCTTGTTTCATGATAGATCTAAACATATTGATATCTGGTATCATCATATCAGATATTGTGTGCAGCGGAAGATCATGTTGCTTCAGTAGATTCCTACGGAATATTACGATGCAGACATTCTGACGAAGACGCTCGACAGGAGCAAATTCGAATACCGTAGAGGCAGGATCAAGGAGAAGGATAATCCCTATCTTGTTGAGAGGGAGTGTTGAGATTCAACAAGATGATGAGCTTAGTGAAAGGTCAACACCTTCACTAAGTGGGGCCCGCAGGCTATTTTTAGGTGTATTTCTATTTTTAGACATGGTAAGCATATTCTATAAGTTGCAGGATGTTATTTGTAGATGGTTGTTTAAATGTGGAAAATAGATGAAATTATACTTTTAGAATATTGGGCGAAGTATATTTATAGGTCATCGATCTAAAAATAGATGCATGTTGATTATTATTAGCTCTTAATAATAATCCAACAATAAACATCAACTTATTCTCTTGGAGCACTTTATTTCAGTGAATAGATTTGGAAAATCAGTGGGCTGAAGGAATTACACAATTCCTAGGGTTTATTGGTGGCTCATACATGGAGGACTCAGTTAGAACTGAAGTGGAAAAGTTATGAAAGAGGTGGAAGAGTAGTTTATGGAGTTGTAAGTATCTATTCTAACTGAAAGATACACTAGTGAGAGTTAAGTGAATTAATTAGTTAATTAATTCACAACTAATAACTCACTAACAACTGAACAAATACAACAGTTAACTACAGTGCATGTCAGTTCCAGTGGAGACCCAGTGGAGAGATAGGTGAAAGGGTGAGATGGACTATCCGTTGTGACTATAGTGATGCATTCAATGCATCTGACACATATTAGAGTTTCCAATGAGGATTGTGCAGTCAAGGCAAGGCCAATTCTAATTCATTCAGGGGTCTTCTTCAGCAAGGATTGCGCAGTGGATGCAGGCTATCAGGAGGCAAGAAATTGGTGCATATAAATGCAAATTTCTGCATGACAATGTGTAATGAATCTACATTGTACTGAGAGCTTGATGTACTAAGCTTTGTATGATATTATTACATGATTCCATTGATATACATAATATATGATAGTTGGGGTTTTTAGCTTTAAGCTTTCTCGTTAAACAACTGTGTTATGTGTGATTGAATTTATTCACACGTGTTTGCAATTGAGTTTTAAATTTCCACAAGTTTAACAGTGGAAGGATTGTGTATTCTACAAGAAGATAAATATTGTGAGATCAGGAGGATCCGGTAATACATCAGTATTAATAAATTTCTACAGAATTTGATAATCACTGAGTCAATAGCAGTTTTGGAAGGAATGACCTCTATCCATTTGGTAAAATAGTCTGTAGCAGTGACAATCCATTTATGCTGGGTAGAGGAGGAAGGATGGATTTCTCCAATGAAGTCTAAACCCCATTGCTAGAAAGGAGCTTCAATAGAGATTGGTTGTAAAGGAAGAGGCAACAAATTTCTTTTTACCTCAAATATTTGGCATTTATGACAGGTAGCTACCATTTTATGGACACAATGGAAGAGAGTAGGCCAATAGAAACCAGCCCTAAGGATCTTGTTAGCAGTGGTTTTCTAGTAGAGATGGCCTCCACAATCCCCTTCATGGAATTATTTCATGACCCTACTTGCATCTTCTTGAAGCAAACATTTAAGCAATATTCCCCCATAATATTTCTAGTACAAAACATTTTCTAGGATGCAGAATTTTACAGCTTTCAATTTCAAGAATATAGCTTTTGTTATGGACAAACCAGGAGGAGCATTTAAATAAAATAGAGCATATAGTATATCTATGTACCAGGGAGAATTTAAGAATGCTTCCTCAATAGGTGGAGTCGCCAACTCCTCTTGTTCATCCAGTGAATGTATCATGTTGATATCTAGTGCTTGCAAATTTGTTTCAGCCATCAATTTGGCTAATCCTTATCCCTTGATTAGTTTGGTGGGTCTGATCTCTAAATCATACTCCAAGATGACATTAATCCACTTACCTATTTTTCCACTGAGGATCCCATGGTAGGATGTCTTTGACAACTGTATTGGGCACAAATGAAATGATGTGTGAATGCAGAATGTAAACTCTAAAATTATTCAGTGCTTTGATCAAGGCAAATGCTTGCTTTTCCATGATATTGTACTTCAAAGGGGAATCTATTAAAGCTTGGCTGAAAAATGCTATGGGATGCTCTTGTCCATCCTCATTTTTCTACAACAATAACAACAATTGTGTGCACCGATACAAAGGAGAAAATGATGAAATCCTTGGTGAAATCAATGCTGATCAAAACTGGTGTTGTAGTGAGTGCATGCTTTACCAAGTCAAAGGACTGTTTAGCCTCTCTGGTCCACTTGAATCCTGAATATATTTTGAGCATGTTGGTGATATTCCTTAGGAGTTCTGCAAGGTTTGGTATAAACCTCCTCAAAAAATTTATCTTTCCAATGAAAGATAGCAGCTCCTTGATGTTTCTAGGATGACTGATTTGAAGTATGCCCTCAATTTTGCTGGTGTCAATCTTGATTCCTTCTTCACATATGAGGTGGCCTAGAAGCTTTCCTTCTTCAAGACCAAATAATGATTTCTTAGGATTTAGAGATAGACCGAACCTTCTACATTTTTTAAAAACTCTTCTCAAATGGGCCGAATGTTCTTCATTAGTTTTTGAATATACTATAATATAATCAAGATATATCACAATGAATAGACCAATTTTTTTTGAAAAAGCAATATCCATTGCTCTTTGAAAAGTGGCGCCAACATTTATTAATCCAAAGGGAATTTTCACAGACATGAAGGTTCCCCAAAGAGTAGTGAAAGACGTTTTGTGTTGATCATCTGGATGCACCAGCACTTGATTAAACCCTGAAAATCCATCTAGAAAAGAGATTCTTTTGGAGCCCACTACCTTTTGCAATATGTGGTCCATCTTTGGTAAGGGGTAGTTGTCCTTAAGTGATGCCTTGTTCAGATTTCTGAAGTCAATGCAGAGCTTGATCTCACCTCTCTTCTTTCTCGTAGGTACAATATTGGAAACCCATTCGGAGTACCTGATTGGGACTATTATCTTATCATCATACATTTTATTTATCTCATTCTCAACCAGAGGCATTTGGACAGGATTTATCTGTTGATCAGCGGTTTTCATTGATTTGAACCCAAGCAGCACTAGGGGCTAACCCAATATTGCATGGGAATTTTGACCTACCAAATTAATATATTCTGGGTAATAATTCTTTTGATGGTTTCTACTTGTCGAGATGTTTCTATTGATATATGGCACACCATGTAATTCTTCACGGTTCGAGAGATATTCATGTTTAAAGTTTGTACCCCTAGTTAGTGGGCTAAAAACCCATGGGTTTGTGGCATGGGTCATTGAAAAGTAATAATTAATATTTTTTAAGCTCCTAAAATCCCTCCCATGTTCACTTGTTGAAGCCCCTTTCAACCTAAGCATTTATATAAATTGTGATCCTCATATCCTCCTCATGCAAGGGATTTCGTTATCTGAAACAGGTAATTGTGGAATTTTCGCTCTAAATTTTGTTTTATGAAGGTTCAGAAGCTAAAATTTTTAATAGGTGAAGCTGATACCTTGAGGAAGCTGCTATGAAAATTTCAGATCAAGGTGTGCAATATTTTCGGAGATATGATCTGTGGAAGTCAATGTTTTTGCAGGCTCCTGAAATTCATCTCAAAGAAGTGACCTTGGGAAACTCGTCATAACTCTCTCTCTGAGTATCAGATTGGAATTCCGTAAAAAGTGGTAGATAGTGCATAGTCTTTAGTATTTTCTCTATCAATTTCAAAGCCAAATTAAGAAACAGTGACACGTGGCATGCCGTACAATTTCTCTCTGCTGAAATAGTCCATAATTAGGGCATTGTGAGAGATTGGGTATAACTCTCTCTTGAAGAATCAAAATTGGGTCAAACTTGTGGAATTGGAAAGATGACTTAGAGGACTATTACAGTACCAAAAATTAGATATTGGGGATCTAAAATAACAGAGATACACCAGATTCAATATCGAGCTCCTAGAAGGCAAAGAAAAAGCTAGATCATGTGTTGTCAAGGGTTGCAAAGGACCATAATTTCTAGGGAAGAAAAGCAAAGCAAGGTGCAGCAGAGGGTAGCATGATAAGAGTAGCAACCAAGGTACATAAAAAAAGCAATAAGTTCACCACATGAAGTTTTCAAGTGGGTAGCACTGCATACAATCATTGTAAAGGTATCATTGTACTAAGTCATTGTAAATACATTATTGTACAAATTGTACTAGTGTCTATCTGCCAAGAGTTGAAGAGGCAGTGTCGGGTGGTCTAGGATCATCATTAGGTGGTTGTGTCATGGTTGGGGTTATGCTCTAGTGTGTCTTCTTCTTCTACATCATTCTATATCATTGTAAAGTGGACCATTTTCCCTAGTACAGGAGTCCATTCTTCTTTTATTCTTCTACAGGGTGGTAGGGTGGTGCTAGGGTGAGTTGTAGCTCATTGGGTGTTGGGGCATCCATTCAGTTGACTAATAAATAATCTTGGGCATTGGAGCGTCCATCCAGTGGGAGCTGGAGAAGAATGTTTTTCTAGATTCTAGGAAGTTGGAGCTTTATCTTCAATTGGAATTGAATATTAAAGAATTATTAGAAAAGCATTAGGTGGTTTTTGTCCCGAAGTGGGTTTCCACCTTAAAAACTGTGTGCATTTGTGTTCCTCTTGTTTGCTGCTATCATTGTACAAACACTGATAATAATTGAAGATTAACTAATGCTCTAATTGAAAGGAATACTGATTCACTCCCCCCCCAGTATTTCCAACATTATCCTGCGTATTTTCTGTTTGAAAGGCTTCTGGTTCTCCTTGACTAGAATTTTGTGTTGGATAATATCAGTATCATAAGATTTCAGGTCTTCATAACTCCAGGAAAACACATCAATGAACTCTTTGAACAAAGCAATGCATTTCTGATTTATGGATGCTGGCAACGTCTTCGATAACTTTACCCTTTTGGGATCCCGCTCATTGCCTAGATTGCACTCTTTGATATTTTCTTCTGTAGATTCCATTTTTTGTTTCCTAGCCACATCATTGAAATCAAATAGTTCCTTCAGAGGGACACGTCCTCTAGGCAAGGTGTTGTATTTGAATTCTATTACTTCAAATTCCTCCTTTTCTGGGTCTTCATACATCTCTATCCTATGTAGATCTCTATTTGCTGAAAAATTAATATCAGAATTATGAGGAGTTTCCTCCCTGCACATTTTCTCTTTAATGGAGCAGTATTCTTCACAATCTAGGTCCAAATTGGAATCTTCAAACTCACCCTTAGATTGCAAGAAATTCTCAATCTTTTTATCATTTCCAAAGACTTGCCAATATCTCATATTGTCAGGAACTGTTGGGCGGTGTTTGACCTGCACTATATATTGTTTGTTAGGATTAGGTAATTGACAAGTGCTTGCTGAAAATGCTAACCCATTAGCCATGATATTCTGATTTCTTGGAACTGCTGCAAGGTCATATACTTTAAATGTTTTCAGGAGGTCAAGGGAAAAATTCCTGTATGCTTTCAATCTGGGATGCTTGGCTGAATATTCTCCCTTGATTTGTTTAATAACCAACTCAGAATCCCCATGAATAGAAATGATTTTGGCTCCTAATTTCTTTAGTACATTTAACCTAAAAGGAGTGCCTCATATTCTGCTATATTGTTGGTACACTGAAAGTCTAGCTTGTATGAATTTCCTTCTGTGTGGTTATTTTTAGTATTGCATACCCACACCCCTGCTCCTAAGCCAGCTTTGCCACAAGAACCATCAAAACTCATGTTCCAAAATGGTTCAAGTTCAGACTTCTGTTGCACAATTTCCATTTGATCTGACTGTTCTCTCTTATAGTCTTCTTCTTGTCCAGCTACTTGTTCATTAATATTTTCATCATTATAAAGAATAAATGAATCAAGGTCAGAGTGGACAGAGTACAAAGGGTAGTTATGAGGCTTTTCCTGACTGCTCACCATGTATTTCATTAGAGTTTCCCTATACAATCTCCTCTGTTGGCCAAAAACTAGTATGGTAGCATACCTCATTTCCATCTGGAGGGTGCTTGAAAGCTTGGCTCCCCATGATCATGATAAAAGAATACCATATTTAGGAGGGATGTCAGCCACAACTATATCCATCACTAAACTCTTGGCTGGTATTTGGGCTAACACAATACAAAGATATTTAATGAGGCCTAGACATTTAACTTTGTTGGAGTCAAATGAGTACAGGTCCTTGTAGGGTCTAGTTATCTCTAGGCCAAGTTTCTTCATAATTTCCTTTTGCGTGAGATTATGAGATGCACTTGAGTCTATCATGGCATTATGGAGGATTTTATCATGAACATTCAAACTGAGATAAAATGGGGGAACGCCTCCCTCCTAGAATTTACCCTCTACTTTTGGCCCAAAAAAAAGTTCAGGTTTGTTATAATTTAGATTGACAATATCAATAATTTCTCCTATGTTCAGCGCTTTTAGGACTTGGGACCTATATACATCCTGGTTCACCAATTCAGTGAGAGGGACAAATATTTTTATTTTGGCAAATTGATTCTCAATGCTGAATGGTGTCTGTGTCTTTGGAAGATTTGAATCAGTCTTCTCAGGCACTATTTTTGCAACAACTTCAGATTGTTGACTTGTCTTAGGGACATTAGCTGGAATAGTTTTGCTAGGGCTGACCACTAGTTTACTAGTGTTGCTTTCTAGATCATTCTTTCTAGGGATTTTAGCAATTTTCTTTGGACTCTTTGTTGTTTTCTTGGGATAAAATTCAGGGGAATTTTTAGTAGAGTTTTTAGAATTCTTTCTCTTGGAATATCTGAATATTTCTTGCTTCAAAGATTATATTTTCTATGCACCTCCATGATGGCATTCTCGAATCCTTGTTTATAATCTTCAGACTCTTCAAATTCTACTTTAGTTTGAGTCAAAGAAAATAAATCTTGTTCTTCTTCGGTGAGGAAAACAATATCTTCATTATTATTTCCCATCAGATTAATTTGACTTTCTTCTAGTTCTTCAACCACCCTGTCATCGTCATTAGCATAATTTTATTGGAATGGAGGCCTAATTTACTGGTCAGGTCCTCTCTGTTCTCTCTGTCTTATTTGCGGGGGGTTTCTTCTAAATTTTTGGTTTCTATTTTGAGGAGCTGGCTGATTTTCCCTAGGGACAACTCTCTCATTCAAGTTAATCCTCTCCATCATTCTCTCCATGGTTCTAACCAGGCTATCAATATTTACATTGGATGTGGAGGCTACAGGCTCTTCCCTAATAGTGAATCTCTTCTCATTTCTCATTCTAGCCCTTTTTGCAATTAGGTTTTCTTCCACACATACTGCACCTCTCTGCATGTCTTTCGATGTAGCAGGATCTTTATCTCTCAGCTGATAAGCCATCTCTGGGTCAAAACCATCTAAAAATTTCATTAGGTCTAAACCTTGTGGGGGTTTCATGTGAGGAGGGAGGGCATTTTATACACTGTTGAACTTGGTACAGTAATCTTGGACACTCTCTCCAACATTTCTCTTGATGTTTTCATATTTTGACAAGATTTAGAGAGGATTTTTCTTAGCTTCCCATTTATTTATGAACAACTGGTGAAGGGCAGGGAGGTCATGGACACTGTTAGGGGTCAAGCCCTTGAACCAATTTTTTACTTCTCGCCCTAAAATTTGAGCAAACATTCTCAATTGAATGGTTTCATCCTCTATCTATTGGTATTCAAAATCATCATTCATTTTTTCCACATGTTGTTGAGTAGTTTCAAGACCAGCTCCATCAAAATGTGGGATTTTGGATTGATAATCCTGTGGCATAGGCACCATAGGTTTTGGTAGCACTAATGGAGCATACCAGGCTGCCATGATTGGTGGTGGGGGAACCCAAGGAGGGTTGATAAGGGGAGGGTTGATCAAAGGATGAGGAGGGTTAAATGGAGGAAGGTGGACGGTGGGTATAGAGTGGAGGTTTGGGCACTCTGGTGGGAAAGGTTCAAGGAAATGGTAGGAGCTACAGATACACATGAGAAAATTGAATGAGGATGAGCAAACTTGGAGATAAAAAAAGGAGCTACTACAGTCAGAGCAGATAATTCCACAGACTGCTGAATATAAGCATCATCAATAGTTGAAGTAATATCTGTTACTAGACTTTGAAGGGAGTCAAAGTGTTGGAGAAGATTAAAGTTATTTTGAGTGGAGGTAAAGGCTTCTCCAATATGACACTACTGTAAGATGGATGGATAAAAATATGTCTGGGCTATCCAATTCTGAGATTTGGTTCTGAACAAGCTTTTCTCAAAGTTTAAGTCGAATTGGATATCTTGCAAGGTTACAAGGTTTTCAGGGAGGGCACTTGCTTTGTGAAGAGGCTTGCTAATAGTCAGACTCTCAGATCTGGGAGTTTTTCTTAGGATTTTCTCTGGATCGTCAACTATTGCAGGGGGATTTGGGTCAGGATGGGATCTGGTAAAGATTCTTCTGGAAGCCAGAATTTAGACCCAAGGCACCAACAGGCTGAATATTTTTACAAAAACCAATATGTAGCAATTACTTAAAACACACAGTATTTTTACTGGGGTTTCCAATTCTGATGAAATACCATGCTTTTCAATAATTCCCCAGTATGGTCGCCATTATGTTATCACTCTGTAATTTGAAAGATTGGAAATAACAAACGACAGAGGACAACATAAAACCACTTTGGAGTCAAGGACCTAGCCTTCCTAGACTAAAAGCGGGCTCTCCCTATTTTTATGATTTAACTTGATGACTATAAGTGCTGATATTAGGCTAGTCATAGAAATGAGGGTTGTTTGATTGATTGTGTGGTTGGACAAATAGAGCTATAGGGACTAATCCATTGGGCTATGGAGTCAAAACGCTGGAATGGCACATCAACATCAAGAGCATCACAGGACAAGCTAACTCTGCCAAATGGATCTTAAGAGCTGTATGAATATGAGCTGAAAGAAATAGTAAGGTTCAGTAATGACTAAAGAGCATTTAAGAATTATTTAATAAAACTTCAACAAAAAACATTAAGATTGTAAATGCAGACATAATTAAGGTGCTTCGACAACAAATATTAATCTAAAATTTCTAATTTACAATTAGATGAACAGATGCACAGTAGGGAAAAAAACAAAAACATTTAAAACAAAGAATTAACACGTCACCATTTTAACACAACTCAAGAATCCTAAAAATGGTCTTTGATTATTGATGTCCAGCTCCAAAATTACAGTGCTCCAATATAGTAGCTCTTACAATGCAGGGGCTAACAATATCCAACCCTTGATTATGAAAATTCAAGCAGTATTTAACTAAAAATTGAGTTGGTTTCCCTACTCTACTTTGGCAAACTTAATTTATTACAAAAAACTGAAAATTAAACAGGTATGACCATGCAAGGCCGAAACAAAGTAAATCTCTGAAAAAACACCACCTTTGGAATTAATCTTGGCAACTCTTTAAGAATTCAAAACTCATGCGGCTCTTTGTAAATCAAAAATAGGCTTGAAGGTGGCATGTGATGATCCCGAAGAGGAAACAAATGATGGCTCTAACATATAGCCCTGCTTTTCAAAAGATCGACGTTGGGTAATTAAGTATGGTGCAGGGCTAGCCATTTTTCATCGACTAGTGACTGTGCTGATGTGATTTGCTGCCTTTTCCATTTCTACCATCATAACATAATAATTCTGCATGAACTCCCTTTGCTGCCCGACTCGACCTGTGGTGTTTATTTGCTACCCGAATCCTTCTTACCATGTTTCAGCCCTTTTTCAAACAAAAAAATGTAATAACTCATATACCTGGACCTGAGAATGTTTAGATTTTAGTTCTGAAGTCGCATCACATCCGCACACTTCACAATATTTACAATTTAAGTTATGAATAATTTAATCGACGATGCGATGCGAAGTGGTAGGTGACGTGGAGGGAAGGTGGGACCGGACCGCAGCCCACAGATCATAACTCTTAAGTTTTAGTTATAAGCGCGGAGGAAAAATATAAGAGATGCGAAGTGTGAAGTGTGGGGAGAAGGTAAGTGATGTGGTAGGGGAAAGTGGGATCGACTGCATTTCAAATTGAAGAGCTTAGCTTTTTTTTACTTGCAAAGTGCGGGGAGAGGGACCCACCTACATTGCAATCGCAAGTCAGAAAGTTTCTGTGGTAAGGTAAAGTTTATGATGTTTCATATGATATGTGTTTCAATGTATTTCAAACGACTATGAAGTGAGGGGTGGCGCTGCTCTGGTGGGGCCAACCGCTGCATCACAAATTAAACCAAATACATTGCAGGCGCTTTAAAGGTAAGTTAACAAATATGCGATGCGATATATCACAAATCAGTGATTGCAAGTTTTAAGGTTTTGTTGCGATGCAAAATATTATCTTTTCCGATATGCGATGGATGGTGGGGAGAAATGGTGACGTGGAGGGATGGCCCCACTTTAATCGCACTCGAGAAAATCAGGAAAGTAGAAGGTAAAACAATGATATAATGATGAAAGGTAAAGGGGAAAGCTAAAGCAGAAAGGCGTAATGAAAGGTAAGGTTTAATGATTTTTTAAGGGGATTGAAATGGAAAGGAGGTGTGGCGGGTTAAAAGGTGAATGGGTCCCACTTCATTGCATCAGTGAAAAAACAAGCTTTGGCATAAGTCTTAAGAGGTAAGGTTAAAAACCTGCAGGCTGCGAAGTGCGGGCAACAGGTAAGGCTTATTTGCGCGCCATGGGTGAATGGGTCCCACTTCATCACAAATCACATTTCATTGAATTTAAACTTTACCCTTGCGCCCATCCTGAAAAACTTGTGATCTGCGATTGCGATTAAATATCTGTCATTGATCATTGCTTAGATCTAACAGTCCTCACTGCTCCCTTACTGTGGTTTGTTGACCTTGTTTCTTTGGTTGCACCCATTCATTTCTTAGTTGTTCGTAGAATACTTGCCCTGTGTTCACGACTTGACCCAAATGCGTGCACGACTTGACCTGATTTAGCATTCATGACTCGACCTGAATGCGTGCACTACTTGACCCAATCTCGTTCAAGACTCTGCTCTTACTGTTTTTCTAACTAAACTGCTTTCTCTGCTGCTTTCTTTGGAAAATATTTTGAATATTGACATCTATGTAAAGTATGAAATTTTTTCAAAGAGAAAATAATCAGTTACCTGGTGAGACTGTGAAATACAGGGGTCTAACTTAACCTTCAAGTCGGACTAGGGGGAAAAACAATTACTATTGAAGTTGAGGTTGTTGACAGACCCCTTGAATAAAATATATTACTTGGAAGACCGTGGGTTTATGCTATGGTTGTGGTTGTATCTAATTACTTTCGTATGGTCATCTCCCCCACAAGGGAAGCATCACAATCATTGATCAACTCTCCTTTTTCACCTCTGGTTCCCAGGCAACTGGAAGTGTTCTGTTTGTTCATGGAGCCCCACCATCTCTTCAGAACATTGGTGTAGGAATCTTTAAGGATTATTCTCTAATGGGCACCTTGTTGTTAACGTTCCCACGACATCGGTGGAAATCGAAAACATAGAGACCTGCAATATGATATCTTCCACTTCATCTGACTTAAGGAAGATTCCCACTGATTCTGAAATTGATAGGATTGGCGAAATCATGCTGCTAAGTCCAATTGAGATTGCATAACAATCAAAATTTTTGGCTTATGCGACCAATCCAAATCCTTTGTCGCCGACTGTTTGGGTCGATCGTTCTTTGGATTATGGTACTTCTTTTGATCCTTTTTCATGTGTATTCTCAACCGATGAAAGCATTATGGAATCCATGATGCCGAAAGAAGAACCATGGGCAGATTCACATCAGCGATCCCATCTTCCAGATTACAATGAAGATAGTCCAAATGAACTATATCACCATACAGTCGTTGATTTCTTGACGAATTCCATTACTATCCACATCGTTGATATGAGCGAAACCCATCAAATATTGAAGAAACAATTTCTATCAATATTTCGACCAAACCTGGCATTGTATAAAACATTCATGTTGGTGCGTCTTATTCTCCATATGAACTTGACACTTACCACTCTCTTTTCCATGAATTCCGAGATGTATTCGTTTGTTCATATGAGCAAATTCCAAGCATTGACTCCCACATTGTTGAGCACAATATTAAAATGTATCCTGATGTCAAGCCGATATGACATCGCCTCTGTCATGTTCATCCTAATAAATCTGTTTCCATTAAAGTAGAGGTTGAAAAAGTTTTGCATGCTGGTTTCATTTACCCTGTTCCGCTTACCGATTGAGTTTCCAACATTGTTCCTTTAATGAATAAACACAGGACAATTATAGTGTGTGTTGATTATCGAGATGTTAATCATGCTTGTCCGAAAGACAACTATCCCACTCCCTTTATCGACTAAATTATTGATGAATGTGCCAGATGTGAAATATTTTCTTTCATGGAAGGATTTTCTAGTTACAATTAGATCAATATTCGCCCAGAGGACCAATGTAAAACAACTTTTATCTGTCCCTGTGGCACATTCGCTTATTGAAAGCTCCCTTTTGGTTTAAATAATGTTGGGGAAACATTCCAGAGGAAAATGAATTATGATTTTGATGACATCAAACACATTTTTCAACCGTATCTGGATGAATTACATGCACATTCATGGAAACGGGCTGACCACCCGCTACATTTGAGAGCGATATTTTACAACGTCGTCACTACAAAATATGCCTCAATCCACACAAATGTGTGTTTGGTGTCACTTATGGTTTTTTTCTTGGATTCATCGTGTCAAAAAATGGAATTCAGCTTGATCCATTGAAGGTCCAGACCATTCTTGGTTTGCCGGCTCCTTCCAATCTACTTCAATTACAGAGACTCCAAGGGAAGGAAAAATTTCTAAGGATTTTCATTCCCAACTACGTCGAAATGGCTAAAGGATTTACTCAAATCTTGAAAAAGGGGATTCCCTTCCATTGGGATGAGGTTATGCAAGCTTCCTTTGGTGTTCTTAAAGATACCCTGATCTGAGCATCATTAATCTATCGCCCAAATTATCAAAGTGATTATTTCCTATATCTCACTGCTGTAGATACAACCATCGCTATGGTTTTAGTCCAAGAAGAAGACGAGATTGAACATCCAATCTATTATTTGAGTCGTAATATCAATGATACGTAAGTTAAGTACACTTATGATGAGAAGCTCATTTTTGCAGCCATTTAAGCTTTACAAATATTTTGCCACTATATCCTACTCTGGAAGACCATTGTCATTTCAAATTGCAACCCTATGACATACATTCTGTCACATCAATTCGTGGGGGGAAAATATTCAAAATGGATCATAATTTTGTAGGAATTTGATTTGGAATTCATCAAATCCAAGTCAAAGAAGTCTTTGGTATTCATTGAGCTTATCTGCGATCTTCCCTTGAGTATCACTGAGTCTACTACGAAACCATAAATTATGGATGAATATTTGTTTCTGATCGCTTCATCTGACCCATGGTATGGAGATTATCTCATCTATCTCCAAACCCAAAATTTCTAGCCCAATACCTCTCACTCACAACAATGACACATTCGATACCAAGCTAAAGATTATCTAATCATCGATGATACACCTTATCGTCATGGTGTCGATATGATTTTACGTAGGTGCCTCATGAGGATGCCTAGAAAGTTTTAAATTATTGCCACGCTGGTGCCTATGGTGGAAATTTGTTTGGTTTTTCTACCATGCAGAAGATTCTCCGCACTGGTTACTTCTGACCTACCATATTTCGCGACTACATTATCACGGTCATAATTTGTCATGCTTGCCAGATATTTGATTGGAAAACCCGCATGCCACCAACACCAATGCATCCTGTCGTCGATGTTGGACCATTTTCCAAATGGGGCATTGACTTCATGACATGTAACCCCTGCTTGGCTAGGGGGCATGGGTATATTATTTTCGACTTAACTATTTCACCAAGTGGGCCGAGGTGATGCCTACATTTAACAACACAGGAGAGACAACTACATTATTTTTCTTTAACCATGTGGTTACACGGTTTGGTGTGCTGCAAGGCATAGTCACAGTTTGTGGAAAACATTTTCGTAATCACATGATGACTGAGTTGACTGCCAAGTTAGGACTGTCACATGATACTTCTACCCCTTATTATCCACAAGCTAATGGACAAGTTGAAGCTATCAACAAAATTCTTAAGCGTATGCTTCAACGCATAATTGGGGTTCATAAACGAAACTATAATTTAAGCTTGTACTTAGCTTTGTGGGATTATTGAACCTCTGCGAGAAACACAACCAACTTTACTCCCTTTCAACTGATTTACAGTCAGGAAGCTATCTTACTGATCCAATGTGAAATTCCATCGTTGAAACTTGCGATTGACCTACTACTTGACACTTTTAATGAAGAAGCACACATTTTAGATCTCATCCATCTAGATGAAACGTGTCGTGAAGCCACATTGGCCAAAGAATAACATAAGAGACGAATTGGGGTGCAATATGAATGTAATGTCAAGCCTCGTACCTTCTCGGAAGGAGACATGGTCTTGCTTTATGATCAGGAAGTTAATAAGATAGGAACAGGAAAATTCGAACCATTATGGCATGGCCCCTATATTCTCAAGCGCATTCTGGCTAAGGGTGCCTATGAGTTGGTAGATTATGATATGATTCCATTGCCACAGCCTCAGAATGGGATGTATATTAAATGTTACTATGCTTGATTCTGCATAGTAAACACTATATGATAATGTATATATGCTTTTATTGTGTATATGTAATAGTGTGTCTTTCAGAGTTTTTCATGTGGTTAGTAATCCTCTTTACATTTTGTTGCAGATGTCAGAATATTTGGAACCATTTGTTGGATATGCCGATGGTGCTAATCGTAGTATGCAGAATCTATCCTCTATAGCATGGGCCATCTTCGCTCCAAGTGGTGAGTTAGTGAGTTTCCAAGGGATTTGTATCGGTCGATCCACCAACAATATCACTAAGTATAGCACGTTGATCGAACTCCTCTCTAATGCCATTTCACTTGGCATTCACCAGATCATCACCAGACGGGACTCACATCTTGTCGTACTACAACTTACTAGTGTTTATAATGTCCAAAATCCAACTATTCATCGTATGTTCCTTAGATTTCGTCTTTAGAAAGATATTTTGATTACATCCAATATCAAAAATTTTCTAGAAAATTTAACACTTTAACTGATTCTTTAGCGAATTATGTGTTAAATAGACGTTTGCAACATATGTAAAGATAGATTTTCAATTCACATTACACAATTGAATAGGATTGCACATAATCATAGGAAAACACTGAAAATAAAATAGATTTATAATCAAGTTTTTTACAAAAAATTGTGTCCAAGACATGTTGGTTATATGACCTCAAAATGTATATAGACATAGCATAATCTAAGTATACCTAGTGGTGCTCATGATAGCAGGTCATTTCTTGGGTTATCATGTGCAATAGCCTCATCCAATGGCTAGGCACACTAATAGTATGGCGTTGCAGCCTCATGGGTAACTCCTCGATCCAGACATCTGGTATCCTGAGAGTCAATCCCTCCACATGCTGTTGTAACTTAGCAAGAGTCTTAGCTAAATCAAAATCCCGAAGGCCTGCTCTCCGGAAAATCCTCTCTGCTGGTTCTCCCACCTGTTGTGCATGACCCACTGGTTGAACAATACCCACATCTGCATACATAAAAAATATTAAGTTTGGTCTTGGAAACATAAAAAACACAAAATATGTAAAAAACACAAAAAAGAAAAAACATGGTCAAACATTTTACCTATAGCACCCCATTGAGCACCGACTGGTAAAATAAAATCTGGATCTCCACAGAAATCCATCCTTGCATATGGATGCTCCTCTATGAAGATGTGCTATCGTCAGAGCCAAGTGAAGAATGCAGTGTGTAATATCCCAAAATGGAATAATGCATTGATACACAAACAAAATATTTGATACACAGAAAATGTACATATAAAATTATGATAAAAACATATATACACAGAATAGATGAGCCATTTTATTCCATAGGAGATGATTAAGTTACAACAGTGTACAAAATAAAGGTACTCTAGCCAAAGAGAAGGCCTAGAATGTCCCTGAAAGCTTACTACAACTAGCACTGTGTAACTGGAGAGCTGCGGGAAGCAATACTATGCTGTCCCTTTTGCAGATGATGTACATATAGCGCTGAAAATGAAAATGTAGATCTATGGAGCTCAGGAGCTCTGATGATGCCAATATTCAAGATCTGGCCAATGTGATGGGCACCCAAGATAACCCAAAAGGGAAATTTCAGATCTATGAGATTGGAAAATCACTCTCCTAGGGTTTGATCCCTTGACTGCTGGGTTATGCAGATCTTAAGATAGATATGATCCAAAGATGGCTGCAATATGTTATACAAATAGATCTAAGCTTTGAGGGCTGATCCCTCCTTCATATCTACAAACTAGAAGCTTGAGATATTGTCTCTTCTTCCTCCTCCTCAAAATGCAACAACTGAATATGCAGCTATTGATAAAACTGCACTATACAAGAGGGAGAGACTCAATTTCTACTGAAATATGTTGCAGTAAGCTCCAGGCTAATGGAAATGGTGATGACAAGGTGAGGGGATGATCCCTCACAGTATTCCTAGCTTAAATGCTAGAAAATTCCTTCCTCCTTTGGATCTACAATGATGGACTCACAATCCTTGATGGGACTGCTGCTAATAAGAGGTCAATAAAGTTTGGCTTGATGCCAGATATGAAATTAAGTCTCGGTAATGCTGATCTTGAAGTCCAAGGTGATATGAATAATCCTTCACCGGTTCTCTAGCTGAAATACGGATCTTCAGAAATGCATAATTCCTGAAGGTATATGTTCTACAGAGAGTGGAAATAGTGTGGAATTAATGCCTGATGATGAACGTCAGCTCATAATACCTTCCCAGAGTAGGTACTCAAAGTCCCCCATGGGTAAGGGTGGGATTCCCGCTTGGGAACACCCTATGCTAAACAACACTTCAGATTTAGCTAAACATCATAAGAGTACATGGAATGTCAAAAGACAACTCCAGATCTAAACAGATCATCAAATCATAAACTAAAGCCCCCCTCCAATGTTGCCTTCATCTTCCTTATATAGTTTATGAGCCTTCCCATGCCTTGGCCCACCTTTAAACTGCGCCATGCATGTGGACATAAGTCCCCATGTTTGACTCCGCTGTCTCTCCAAGTCCTCCATCATGTCTACATGCAATGTGCACTCTATCCATCATGCGTGCATTAAATGCACTACTTCCTCCATCACTTCATCATGAATGCTCTATGATCTTACATTAGATTCCCTCCATGATCTCAGTTGACTGCTTTAACCTCTATGATCTATCTCATTAATGAGACATGATCTCCACTCCTTTATCATTAGTAGCTGCTCCACTACTCCATTATGTAGATATATGTTTAATTAATCCACATTCACACATAAAAAAGTAGATCTTATTCATATTTGAGGATTATGGGTCCCTCCACCCTTTTATTTACTTAATTAATTAAGAAAATTAAGAACTCTAATATTCCAATTATCTTGTAAAAAATTGGGAATATTACACAGTGGAAAACTAGATCGATGAATGACTAGCATGTCTAGCCATCAACTCTACCCACCATTGCTTTAGTGGATCTCTAGGACCAGCTAAACCAAGTGTCACATGCTATGGCTGCATCAATGGAACTCGCTCCAAAACGAAAGTGATTAAAATCGATCCATAGATGAAATTATTCGTTTTGCCACTTTTTACTTTGGTCAGTTGTTCTTTGACCTGAAGGAGTACAACTTCAACCCAGTTTAACACGGTTGACTTGAGACACTCAAGGACACACTACATGTATGATTTGTTCGCGACATGAAGTGTCACAATGCCAACTAACTTTGAGATAGTGAATAGGAGTGTTCATAAAGGCATATCATGTACATCTTTGATATTTATCTTTCCATATTTGCTAGGCTCTGTACATGGATGAAAAAAATATCAAATGTAGTCCGTCACTATCTGACATCCATAGATGGAACCCGTAAGGGAAATGGGGGCACCACGTCTCGACAAACCTGTCATAAATTAAATTTCATCAACCAATATTGGGAGGAATTTTTCCCCAATATGAAATGCCTATAGTGTCAGGTCCCATGAGCGAATCAAGAACTGCAATAGTTCCAAATGTTCCCTCATCCATGACAATATAAAGTACTTGAGAAACCCACTGTCTCTAAGGGCTCTCACAGTTCCAGGATCATTTAGGGCAACCATATCCTATTCATCATGTTCTCTTTCTCGCCATGTAATAGACATTCTGATATGATCAAAGTCTAAAATCAAACCATAGGCTTAGTTAGGATCCATTCCATGCAAAAAAATGGAGAAATTTTGGGCAGAAAACTTAATGCATATTTCTGAATTGCGCCCAATGCACTCATGTATGGATGACATAGTGTTGCAGAGGACCTAGGCTTCTTTTCAGCCCCTCTGCAACACACTTTTCGACATCCAAGGGTGCATTGGTCCTAGGACATTGTATATTTACCCTAGGATCCCCAAAACCTTAATATTTTTTTTGCATGAAACTTAACAGGAATGCAACCAATAGAAAGAGGAAATTTATATATCCTACATGGTCCGGACGGCACGAGAAATGATCCACATAATCTTTTGCAATCAGCTACTAAAGTTCGAAGGTAAAACTGGCTCAGAGCACTGAAAAATAAATGGTAAATGTGAACTGGTAAAAATGACTTGGTAATTTCTTATTTAATAGTATTTTTGATTAATTTATGCATATTTAATGAATTGACTATAGTTTTTACCCATTTTTACTATTAAAACAGGTGTTTATAATCTGTTTGGTGGTTCTTTGAGCAGGTTTACAACTGATATAGTGAATTCGACGTTCATGATCGTGAAATGAATTTTGACCACAAAGCACACTTTTATCTCTTTTTCAAGCTCTATTAAACATGAAAAAGGAACCCCCTTTGGAGTTCTCTTTCAGTGCTTTTCAGACTCCCAAAATATGAAAATATTGCTCAGCACTTGTCCTTTCGAGCTCGTAAAAGGAATTGAATGAAATCTAGTCAGTATAAGTTTAACCCTTTTCTGGACTGAGATAGATTATTTATGAAAAAGGAACACCTTAGTAGAACATGGTTAGGAGGTTCTCTCAGGTATTATTATACGCTTTTTTTGGATTCGAGGGACAATTTTACGAAAAAGAACTTGTGGAGTTTTCTTTTCGTCCCCTTTTCAAACTCTCTAAACATGAAAAAGGACTGAGTTTTCACTGTCGTTAGACTCGTTAAAACATCAAATAGTGATGGACTTGTCCATCAAGACAAGATCGAGCTTCACCTTCGCTAGAATCATTAAAACATCACATAGCGATGGATTCACCCGAAGGGTGGAATTATATATCAAGCATATGTTATCCTCCTCAAGCTTGTTAAAAAATAAAGAGGTATTGGTCAGCAACGACTGGGAAAAATTGGAAAGGGATAAATCACTTTATGGTAGCAAGTCGCTCTTGAACATGACACTCATTCACTTCATCTCCATGACTTTTGGGTTGGGTTATCTGCTTGATGGTCTATCACACCATCCATCACTTTGGTTTTGGGTCAATGCTGCCAACTCATTCAGTGTCACCGATATGTTCAAGTGAAGTCACTCAGTTATTCCTCATCCTTTGCAATACTCATAAACCTTCATTTCATGACCGCCATCACTAAAGATTGTTTCATAAGTTACATTCTGTCTCTAAAATCTTTACTCTTGTTTCATGTCGTTGATGGGGGATACATCAAGGACCTCCTGCGACGAGTTTCTTCTTGTCGACATCAGCTCATCATCCTAGAAGTTGACTTAGAAACAACCTTTCAGTACCTTGGAGCTTGCATAAATCAATGGAAATTTTCTCATTTTCGGCGACAAGTTGACATCACAGGCCTTAGACCGAAAGACTTTTTATGGTGTTTGACATCAAATCATCTATTCACACCATGCAGAATGTACTGTAGTACCTTGAGAGCCATTATCATCAATGGTGGTTTCTCTCGCGTCTGTTAATGACTTACGTTATTGGTTGGTAATCAGATGATGTCTTCCCATGTTCGACTTCAGATTACATATTCACATGGTTAGACTCGTACTTGAGCGATCGAGTGAATGAGATAGAAGACCTTGGATCTAGTTTCATCCATCCAGGCTGCAATTTCAAGAGTAGTACCACATCATCTGTACGATGGTATTTGCACAAATGGTCATCCTATCATGGGTCTATATCTGTAGGTGACTTTCTGATGTTATGATAGTTTATGTGCTGAGAATGGGTATGCCTCCCTCAATAATTCATGTCCAATATGAAAAATATATCAGGATGTAATGTATTGTAATAGGTCACCGTCCGCTTCAGATCCTACTCATCACATCCTAAAGCATATCAATCAACATTTTCACTTTTGACTTCATGCTTTAAGGGGAAACTGTTACAGGTAAATTTGGGCATCAATCCCAAAAAACCAGATCAATATCAATTAGGGTCTATCATACTCTAAATTAGTTGCTACATGCCCTAAACAAGTCACCCCATTGATGGTTTTCCTCCATGAAAGTTTCACTCCTTAGATGCCAGTTGAAGTGTTCCATTGAGCCATCAACGCACCCTAGACTGCAGTAAGTGCTTTGCAGAGCATATACTCCCATGAAAAGCTGCATTGTAGATCATCTAGGCCCACTTTATAGTGCGTTTTCGACTAGGAGCAAATTTTTTATAGGATTCAGAGAATCTTCCCACCCTTTAGTGGCTTCTAGAAGTTGTTTCAGCTATCACATCATTTGATAAATTTGAATATGGACACCATGGAGCCATTGAACCTCTTATCCTCCTATTACCATGAAAAAGGAAACCTCTTCATCCATTTTTTGAAAATCCATTCAATGCTTCATTAATGTCAAACTACCTTCACTACTTATAAATTGAGCACTGATCATAGTGCACAAGAGACCAAGAATTTGAATTAGTAGAGTTATGTTGGTGAGATCACAACTCTTGGAGGTGTCGTTTGCATGTAATGTTATGCTACTGGAGTGATGTTGTTGATGTGATGAGGATAGGACTGATGCTGGAGAGAGTTGACATTGAATCGATCCAACTAGTTGTAGCTTCTCCTTCTACTTCATGATAAAGAGATTTGTTCCTTTCCTAATACATGTGTTTATGATTTAATATGTGTATTTTCAAATGCAACCGATTCAATTTGTTTAACATGAATAGATCATATGCCTTCATGTCGTTTTCTGTCTTCTGTTAATCATTGCAGGTACCAATCAAGCGAGTTCAGTTCGATTGAGAGCGACGGAAGTGACAAAAGGTAGGCGAGGAATATCGAAAGATCACAAGTAGGTATTTTTCCATTATCTATTCATTTTAAGGAAAAGGTCAAATAACTTTCTTCTGTTGTTCTAAGTGTGACCACCACATTTACGTAAAACATTTCTATCCGTAGGTTTGATTTACGTAAAACAATATCGGACAACAACCAAATTGAATGCACCAACAGTGGCAGTGATGCCATAGAAAAACTTGGCAGAGAATTCAAATGCCTCTAAACCCCCCGGAAAATCCTTTAGCTCAATTATATAATTCTCAGAATCACGAGCCTCTGCAGCTAACCTTTGTAAGGGGTGACACTTTCAAAGCATAGGAGACTGCAAATGTAAATATGACATTTAGTGTTAAGTTTTAATTTGTAATTTAGTACAAATAAGTACAATAATTCCTAATTACAAAACTAGTAAAAATATAGAGGGCGAAGTGAAAGATGTGCTTACCTTGTGTAAAAGATACTTTACTCCATTTACTTGTATAAAAAAATCACTAGATACCTCTGTAGAGGCTGAATTATTTCACAAAATACAAAACTCATCATCAACATCAATTAGCAAACCTTTCAGCTGGACCAAGAACACTGCCATAGAATAACAAAGTAGAACCTAAACTCTGTCAAATTTTCATGGAGTGCCATAATAATTTATTCTATTTTGGTTAAATATCATAGTTAGATATAACAACGATATTAATTCAAGGGTTTTCTTAATTAGTTGTCATCAATGTCCTGGGTATTTCAGTTTTTCAATATTAATAGGTTGCTGGTACAGAACCCCTATAACTGAAACACACTAATCTACACTATCAAACTTACTAAAAATGCTTCGACTATAAATTAAAAAAAAACAACAAATACATAACAACTCATGGAACTTACATTCGCATATATGGAGTTATAAACTGGCCACATCTGCTTCCCAGATTTGTGCTAACAAATGTTTGTACAAGTTTATAGCATTGCCCCATATATATTCAAGTTGCTAGTATTTCCCATATGTCGACTTCATTCAATATTCCTCTTAATGAAGTGTAGATTCACAAATTCACAAGAGTTCACAAGTGCCATACCTCTAAGAAATTTGTATGTTGGCTAGTGCAGATTCACAAGGATTCATAAGTGCTATACCTATAAGAAATTTGTATGTTGGCTAGTGCAGATTCACAAGGATTCACAAGTGCCATACCTATCAGAAATTTGTATGTTGGCTGGCCCATTGAGGGCAGGGACTTGCTGCCCTGCATCCCCTTGTTTGTTCTTTCTTTCATTACTAGGAAATCTACTTTGAGAGCAATTTCGAAATTCTTTTCATTTCTAAGAAATCTGGTTTGAGAGCCAATAAGATAGGGCATTGCACTTTAAATTCACGACCGCAATTACATTTTGAATTTGCTTCTTGTATATAATAGTTTTATTTATATATAATTTTAAATCATTTTTTAATCGGCCCAAATAATACACAAAATTCACCCAGATATTAGTTGTCTACTGACGCAACAGAATAGCCCGGACGATAGTTTTTTGCCGGAATCCCGTAATTTTTTTTTTTCAAAAATCAAGTAGTTGGAGTGTTTGAATTGCATTTTTTTATGGTGGAAATGGATTCAGCACCATCAACAACCCTTAGGACATCCAAAAGACTGAAGTTTAACTACTGGAACCCAGGTTTTCCAAAGTATTTGCTAAAAATTTTCAAAATCTTACCGATATTTCTGGATTATTCTGTAGATTTTTTAAACTATGGCAATATAATTAATTACAAATGTTCATATGACATCTTTAATTTAATTTTTTAATATTTTTGTTTTGAATATTGAGTTTGTGTGAGACAACTTTAGCATTTTTCTTTCTCAATTTTTTTAAGACAATCATAATCATGGATGTTCTTGGAGCTCTCGTTATTTGAAGAAAGAAGACTAACTTCCTACACAAAATTTTCTCAAAGTCAATGGTATTCATAATTACATTTGATGAAGTTTCTCCTACATTTTTATTATTGTGGTAGTTTAAATTTTATTTATAGTGTGGTGTTTGCTTGTTATCCATGGTTTTATTTATTTCAATTCCTAGATCTCTTTTGATTGGGTGATTTTTGTGTATTCCTTGCAACATTGTGTTTTAGTATTTAATATTTCCAATGAACTCATAATACGTCTGAAATTGAACTCAAAATTTATCAATTAGTGATCTCGTAAATATTTTTGATGAAATTTTGGTTTTTGGTATTTTATTTATTTATTTTTAATTTAAAATATTATTATTTATAAAATAATATTATTTATATTATTTTTAATTTAATATTATTTTTTGATTGATTTTTTATTTTATTTGTAAAGCCAATTTTAATTTAACAAATATTTATATTTATGAGTATAAATTGTGTTGATTTTTAAGATATGATTTAGAATAAAATTTGATTTTTATATAAATCATATATTGGTAATATAGATATTTTTTATAAATTTTTTATTTGTTGTATACAAAAAATTAGTTCTAGCTTGTAGTTTTAGTATATTTTTGAAACATGAGATCATTCATTTATAAAATGTGTTATTATATTGTTAAATAAGTTAAACTACATTTATTAATGTGGTTATACTAAAACAAATGTGGTTGTACTAGTTTTACTAAAGAGTATTTTTTTATAAATATTTTATTGTTTAAGGAAAGGTATTGATGAATGAGCATTATGACGTGTTATTTCCTTATTAAAATAAAAATATTTCATGCGAAATTTTTTGGATACAACTTAATTAAATTATTTAGCCAATAATTAAATATTTCCTAAGTCTAACTTAGGAAAATTGGTTAACTAAAGTGAGTTAAATGAGGAAGTTTGACTTTTCTCTAGAGACTTTCTAAAAAGTTAATTGATGGAGTCAAGATGGTTGTAGCCATCAGTTGAGATATGATCATGTTCGATGAGACTCCAATGAGAGATTACAGGAGCAATTCGAAGGGTTTGGAGAAGGTATGAGTTGTGAGTTGAGCAATCCGACTACCTAGTTGTAGGTATTCAACAAGGGCGCAATTGAAACTAGCGAAGCATCAAAGGAAGGGGTTTCAATAGAGATTTGGGAGTACGATTTCAGAGGAAATTTTCCTCAATTTCTTGATTGTTCGGGAGGCAAGAAGAGGAGGCTGTATTCAACTAATGTGTATAGCTAGTTTCCTAGTGCCAGTTTCTCGAGGGACCACGTTTCATTGCTAGCGGATAGATCTATTTTCTAGACATAGAGTGAGTGGGTTTCAGAGGTAGGATGACTTGCTAGAAGGAGCTTCTAGAGGCTGAATGAATTTTTGGAAGTGACAATTCGCATTTCCAGCTAGGCAATCCGAATAGCCAGGAAGTGTGAGGTGCCATGAGAGAGGCACAATCCAGTTGCATAGCGAGAAAATTAGTCTCCAGATTAATTTTCTAGATGAGATGAACATTTATCAAAGGTTTTCCAGTGAAAGGAAACCAGTTGTAATTTCTCCTAAATTTTTGAATAATAATAAAACCATTATCTGCTACATTGGTTTTCCCTTAGGGTTTTTTCCAAGGACATTTGTCCAAAAATAATGATGTCATATTTTTATGTGTCTATGCAAGTTTTCTCAGTCCCAAGTTTTATATTATATAGTGTTTTATAATGAATATTACATTAGTGATTTAATCATTATTTGTCGTAAAGATAATTACAAAGATTAAATAATCTCCAAAAAATAGAATATTAAATTCCAGTTTATTGCAATTTTGGAAATTTCACATGGTATTAGAGAAAATATCAGATTAGGGAGGCTTTAGAGTGAAGTGAGAAAGGGTTGTGTAGTTTAGAGGGATATTTGAAGCAAAAAGAGAAAATATGCACAAACCTAGGTAGGAAGTGATATAGCAGAGGCAAAAATTCGATTTCCAATCCAATGAGGTGAACCAAATGAAGAATTGAATTATCTCAGTTACAGTAGTAGGTATTAAGGTTTCCATAAAAAGGTTTTTTGGAGGTAGATCATAGATTCACAGTGAAGATATAGAAAAAGGTTTGAAACAAAAGGGTTTTGCAGTAACAGATCAATGCAGGGAAAGAAAGAGAAAGCTCATAGAGAGGGAGTTTCTAGAAAAATTCTCAAAGGGTTTCCAACATTCCAGTGTCAGGAATGTTGGAAATACTGAGAGGGGGGGGGGGTGTGAATCAATATTCCTTTCAATTAGAGCATTAGTTAATCTTCAATTATTATCAGTGTTTGTACAATGATAGCATTAAACAAAAGGAACACAAATGCACAGAGTTTTTAAGGTGGAAACCCTCTCTGGGACAAAAACCACCTGAATGCTTTTCTAATAATTCTTTAATATTCCACTCCAATTGAAAATAAAGCTCCAAATTCCTAGAATCTAGAAAATCATTCTTCTCCAGCTCCGACTCGATGGGCGCTCCCATTAGGGGAATTTTGAGGTCTAAAATGGGCCTCCTAAGAAAAATGTACAACAAAAATAAACTTTATAACAACCAATAGGATTCAAGATGATGATGTCAACCATGGGGGATGATTCACCATTTTTTAAATAAAAAGGTACAAATATTAAAAAATAATAAAATAATAAAACAACTTTTTCAACTCGTATTTTCAACTTATCTCCCAAAAATTTTACTCAAATTTCGAGTGGGAGTACTCGTTGGATGCAAAATTTAATTCCTCATCCAAGGAGTACCCATGTTGCATACTTTCGATAAACTCTACTACATGAAAAATGAGAAATACATAAAAAACGTGATTGTAATCACGTTTTTTTATGTATTTCTCATTTTTCGTGTAGTAGGACCCATCGAAAGTATGCAACATGGGTACTCCTTGGATGGGGAATTAAATTCCACATCCAAAGAGTACTCCCGCTCGAAATTTGAGTAAAAACTTTGGGAGATAAGTTGAAAATATGAATTGAAAAAGTAGTTTTTCATTTTTCCCTCTAAAATTTGATGATGTCATCAAATCTTATTTGATTTTTTCCACTATTATTTTATAATTTCCTTAGGAGGCCCATTTTAGACCTCAAAATTCCCCTAATGAACGCCCGAGCTTCTTCAGTAGTCAACTGAACAGATGCCCCAACACCCAATGAGCTACAACTCACCCTAACGCCACCCTACCACCCTAAAGTTTTCATAGGCTTGAACCTGTTGGTGACTTCATGCACTAGCCTAACACCACCCTACCACCCTATAGAAGAATAAAACATGAATGGACTCTCGTACCATGGAAAATGGTCCACTTTACAATGACATAGAATGATGTAGAAGAAGAAGATACACTAGACCATAACCCCAAATATGACACAACCACCTAAAGATGATCCTAGACCTCCCAGAACCGCCTCTTCAACTCTTGGTAGATAGACACTTTTACAATTTTTACAATGATGCATTTACAATGACTTAGTACGGCGATACCTTTACAAAGACTGTATGCAGTGCCGCCCACTTGAAGACTTCATGTGCTGAAATTTTTGTTGTTGTTTTGCACCTTGATTGCTTCTCTTGTCATGCTACCCTCTGCTGCATCTTGCTTTTCATTGCTGTCCTAGAAAGTCTGGTCCTTTGTAGCCCATGAAAACACATGATTTAGCTTTTTCTTGCCATCTAGGATCTCAATATTTAATCTGGTGTATCTCTGTTATTTCAGCTCCCCAATATGTGTTTTTTGGTTCTGTAGTAGTACTATGAGTTTTCTTTCCAATGCCACAGGTTTGATCCAATTTTTATTCTTCAAGGGAGAGTTATCCCCAATCTCTCACAATGACCTAATTATGGATTGTTTCAATAGGTCAAACTTGTATGGCATGCCACGTGTCACTGTTTCTTCATTCGACTCTGAAATTGGTATAGAAAAAATTATAGTCCATGCACTATCTTCCACTTTTTACAGAATTCCAATCTGATACTCAGAGAGAGAGTTATGATGATTTTCCCAAGGTCACTTCTTTGAGATGAAGTTCAGGAGCTTACAAAAACATTGACTTCCACAGATCATATCTCCGAAAATATTGTGCACCCTGATCTGAAATTTTTACAGGAGCTTCCTTAGGATTTTACATTCGCCTCATAAAAATTTTAGCTTCTGAACCTTCGTAGAAAAAATGTTAGAGCACAAATTCAACGATGACCTGTTTTAGGTAGCGAAATCCCTACATAAGGAGGATATGAGGATCACAATTTATATAAATGCTTAGGTTGAGAGGGGCTTCAACAAGTGAACGTGGGAGGGATTTTAGGAGCTTAAAAATTATTAATTATTGACTTTTCAATATGGGGTTTTAGCCCACTAACTGGGGTTACAAACTTCAAACATGAATATCACTCAAACCGTGAAGAATTACATGGCGTGCCATATATCAACGGAAACATATTGACAATTAGAAACCATAAAAATCACTCTTGACCTATAATATAGTAATTTTGTAGGTCAAAATTCCCATGAAATATTGGGGTAGCCCTTGGTGCTGTTTGGGTTGACATCAATGACAACCGCTGATAAAAAATCTCCCCCTTTGGCATTGATGGCAACACAAGTACTCCCCCTACGATCATGACACCTATTCCTACAACATTCTCTCCCCCTTTAACATCAATGGCAAAGGGTAGCTCCCCCTGACACACAACCATCCGGTGGACCTGTACACACTTCCAATCCCCCTTTATATTATGAATAAGGAAAATCTAATGAGAACTTGGGAGAATCCCAAGATTTTGGCGAAGATATTCAAATGCTTCATGAGGTAAAGGTTTAGTGAAGATATCAAAAATTTGTTCTTTTGTACCAACATACTCAAGTTTTCTATTCTTTTTAGCAACTTGTTCTCTAACAAAATGATATTTGATCGGAATGTGTTTTGTTTTTGAATGCATGATAGGATTCTTGGAGATGCTGATGGAATTGGTGTTGTCATAGAATATGGGAATAGGCTCACTGAATTGTACTTGAAGATATTGCAAAGTTTGTTTCATACAAAGGACTTGAGTACAACATGTTGTTGCTGCATTGTATTCTTCTTTCGTAGTAGATAACGAGATTGAGGTTTGCTTTTTGATCAACCATGATACGAGACAATCACCTAGATAGAATGCTGCTCCACTAGTACTCTCACGATCATCAGCGCTTCCTACCCAATCTGCATATGTAAAGGCTTGAATAATGAGATTGTTAGCCTTGGGATACTATAATCCATATTCTTTTGTGCCCTTCATATCGAAGAATTATTTTGACAGCAATAATATGTGATTCTTTTGGTGCTGCTTGGAATCTTGCTACTTGTCCAACTACTTGCATAACATCTGGCCGGGAGGATGTTGCATATAGAAGACTACCAATCATAGATATGTACAGCCTTTGATCCACATCCTTAGATGAGTCGTCTATGCTCAATTTACAAACTGTTACCATCGAAGTAAGGACGAGTTTGCAATCTTCCATTTTGAATTTCTTAAGAATTTCCTTGATGTACTTGGCTTGAAATATAAACATTACTTTCTCTTGCTGTGATGTTTGAAGCCCTAAGAAGTATGTCAACTCACCAAGTAAAGACATCTCGAACTCACTTTGCATATTTGTAGAAAAGTTCTTACTTAGTTGATCATCATTGCTACCAAATATTATATCATCCACATATACCTCAATGATTGTTAAATTATCTTTATCTATTTGTACATAAAGATTGCTATCAACAATACCTTTCTTGAACCCTTGTTGACGTAGATATCCATCAAGACGAGCATACCATGCTCTAGGAGCCTGCTTGAGACCATATAGAGCCTTCTTTAACCTGCAAACATAGTCTTCTTTTTCTGATAGTAGAAAACCTTTAGGTTGTTCGATTTAAACTTCTTCTTCTAATTCGCCATTTAGAAATGATGACATAACATCCATTTGGTAGACTTTGATTTTTCCTGAACATGCATAGGTGAGAAACATTAAGATGGCTTCCATTCTGGCAACTGGTGCAAATGTTTCGTTGAAATCAATTCCTTCCATTTGTGCATAGCCTTTGCAAACCAATCTAACTTTGTTTATGGTAACTTGTCCATATTCATTCAATTTATTCCTAAACACCCATTTAGTCCCAATGAAATTTTTATATTTTGGTCGTGGAACTAATTCCTAGGTGTTATTCTTCTCGATTTGATCCAATTCTTCATTTATAGTTGCTACCCAATGTTCATTCTGGTTGGCTTCCTCAAAACTACTAGGCTCAAAGGTTGCTAGAAAAGCAATGTGAGCTTGTTGTGATGAACGAAGCTATCGACCTTCATTTATGTCACCAATTATTTGATTTGATGGATGGTTCTTTTGAATCCATTCTTTTGTTCTCTTTGGAGAAGCTTCTTGTTGTTGTTTTGGTATATCTTGACGATCATTATTTACTTCTTCCTGGTTGATAGTTGCTTCTTGTTCTAGAATTTTCTCTGTGTCTTTTGCAGCCTCTGTCTCAAGTTTCATAGATTCTAGATCCTCATAATTATTCGTTAGAACACCATCTTCGTCAAATGTAACATTTATGCTCTCCACTATCTGTTTTTATCTTAGATTATAGCATTTATAGGCCTTTCTTTTGCATGAGTAACCAATAAAGATACCTTCATCAACACGTGATTCAAACTTACCCAAATTTTTATCTTCTCTTTTGATACAACATTTGCTTTCGAAGATTCTGAAATATTTTACATTAGCTATTTTTCCTTTCCATAATTCATATGGGGTCTTGTTGCAATTATTTACGAGAAGACTTTGGTTGATAATGAAGACTGCCGTATCAATTTCTTGAACCCATAACTTTTCATCCAATTTTGAGTCCTTCAACATCGTTCTACCCATTTCCTGTATGGTTCTGTTCTTTCTTTCAGTAACTCCATTTTGCTGAGGTGTTCATGCTGTTAAAAATTGTCTTCTTATTCCATTTTCGTCACAGTATTGCTGAAATAATTTGGAAGTGAATTCTCCGCCATTATTTGATCTTAGACACTTTATTTTCAAATTAGTTTTTTTTTTGACCAAATCCTTGTAGATATTAAAGCACTTGAATGCTTCAAATTTTTTCTTTAGGAAACTGAAAAATTGCATCCTGGTATAGTCCTCTATCATTAACATGAAATATAATTCTCCATATAAGCCTTTTGTTCTCACAGGACCACATCAATCAGTATGTATCAATTCCAATGGATGTGATGCAAAGTGTTGTTTTGTTTTAAATTGGAATTTTGTCTACTTGCCATGCCGACAGGCCTCACATAGTGTGTTGGAAGGTTTTGAGATTTTTGGCATTTATCGTACTGCTTCCTTTGTGCTTATCCTGACAAGATTGACAAATTTTGTGTGACCCATTCGTTTGTGCCATAACCAACTTTCATCTTCTTTAGCTAGTAGACATGCTTTAGTTGCTTGATCCAGAACATATATGTCATTTGGAGCTTGACTTGCTGTAGCCACGATTTTACCATACCTGCCTTTCCCGATTTCACATTTTGTGGAGTTGAATGACATTTTGTGTCCTTGATCACACATTTGTCCAAAACTGAGAAGATTGTGATTCTTGTTTTCAACTAATAGAATATTCTTGGATATAACATCTTTTCTTCCGAGAGTGACGGCACCTGATCCTATAACATTTGAAGATCCATCAATTAAAAAGGATACGGTTCCATCCTTCTTCTCTTTTAAATATACAAATTTCATTCTATCTATAGTCATATGCATTGAGCAACCGCTATCAACATACCACACATCTTTGTTGTTTTGAGCCTTGAGAGCGAGAGCACAATTATCAGTCTTCTTCTTCTTTCATGTTCGTTTGTTCTATGGCTTCCAAGATTCTTCTAGAGTATTTTCAAGTCTGTAGTCTCTGGCTATGTGTCCAAAGTTCTAACATTTGTAACATTCCATATTATTTCTTAAATGTTCAAATATATTGATGTTTCACTGAGCCCTGGGAGGTTCATATTTGAAGGATCTCCTGGAATTGTATTGTTTCCTATGGTACGTGCGACATTCTACAAATTTATGACCAAATTTTCCACATGAATAAAAATAGCCATGAAAAATATGTTGGTACCTGGATGGAATCTTCATCGAGGAATCGTCTTCCAAGGATGTTCTTGTGAATCTTGTCCAATGAAGTCTACATGCATGTCAGATCTCATATGTTCATTGTATTTTGTTGTAGAAGGTCATGCTTCTTCTTTTTTGTGACTGAGGCCAGTTCTATCGTTGTAAGATCATTGATTGTTGATGAGTTCTTCCAATGTCCTTGAGCTGTTGGCATAGTTTTGGACATTTTTTCCCATCTTCACTTCTTTATGTAGCGAGACTACTTCAGCTTCTAATGCTTCCCTTTCTTGGTTGCTTTCTTCCAACTTTTTTTGAAGTGACTATTCAATACATTTGTGTTCTTCAACTTCAATTTTGAGACCTTGAACTTGTTCTTCAAGAGTATTGGAACATATATTCTCAGCCTTGAGCTCTTTTATAAGCCCGATTTCCTCAGAAAATTCTTCTATGGTCAACCCTTCTTCTTCGTTGTTTGATACCTCTTGTTTGTTGTGCTTAGCCATAAGCAATACTCTCTTATTGGCTTCTTCTTTGATGTCATTGTCTTCATTGAATGATGAGCTATCTTCTTTAGAGAGAGAGTTCCTTTTGGATCATTTCTTTTTTTCTTGCTTGTTGAATTTCTTGAATCCTTCCTTTTCTTTTGAGTTGCCATCACTTCTGTTCGGACATTTTGCTGCAAAATTCCCAACATCACCATAGCCGAAACATATCAATGGAGGTTTACCTTTTAGTTTTCCCTTACCAATGTTTAGTTTTCTCATAAAGTAAGCAAATTCTTCATCTGAAAGACCTTCTTCATCATCTCCCTTTTATTCACGCTTGCAGGTGCATGTCTTTTCAATTGAAGGTTGTTTGTCCTTATTCGTTTTCTTAGATGAAATGAACGCAGTTTATAGATGCAAAGTACCCTATTCTTCATCAAGTCTCATTTCATATGCTATGAGAACTCCATGTAATTCCTCTTTGTTGAGTTTGTCCAGATTTGCACTGTATTCTAAGACCGATACCTTTGGGTTGAATCTCCCTGGTAACGTTTTAAGATTTTTTCATATAATAGTCTTCTCGTCAGCTGGATCTCCCAATCCTTCCAGAGTATTGGTTATTTCATCTATGTATTGGAAGTATGCAGTAATTTTTCCATCTTCTTTCATTCTGAGTTGCTCAAGTTTAGCTCTATAGATTTGAAGCTTTGTTTCTTTGAAATTTGAGTCACCTGCATATATATTCTCAAGCTTGTCCCATACATTTTTGGCAGTTTTACAACCCAACACCTTATGATAAGTAGATTCAATAAGTCCATCCATAACAATACTGATTTTTATAATTTATTTTCATTGCAATTCTTCTTACCTTGTTCATCCATGGTTGATGTAAATCCATTTTGAACAGTGTCCCATACTTCATAACCTTGCGCCAAGAGATATTCCTCCATTCTTCCTTTCCAAAGTGCATAATTATTTTCATTGAACATAGGTACACCATTCTTGGTATGCTCCATGACCTCCTTCTAGCTGTTAAACTGCTATTGAAGGAACCAAGCTCTGATACCAATTGTTGGAAATACTGAGGGGGGGGGGGGTGAATCAATATTCCTTTCAATTAGAGAATTAGTTAATATTCAATTATTATCAGTGTTTGTAAAATGATAGCAGTGAACAAAAGGAACACAAAAGCACATAGTTTTTAAGGTGGAAACCCTCTCCGGGACAAAAAAAACACATGAATGATTTTCTAATAATTCTTTAATATTCAACTCCAATTGAAACAAAAGCTCCAACTTCCTATAATCTAGAAAATCATTCTTCTCCAGCTCCCACTGGATGGATGCTCCAACGCCCGAGATTCTTCAGTAGTCAACTGAATGGATGCCCCAACACCCAATGAGCTACAACTCACCCTAACGCCACCCTATCACCCTAAAGTTTTCATAGGCTTGAACCTGTTGGCGACTTCATGCACTAGCCTAGCACCACCCTACCACCCTACCACCCTATAGAAGAATAAAACAAGAATGGACTCCCGTACCAGGGAAAATGGTCCACTTTACAATGATATAGAATGATGTAGAAGAAGAAGACACACTAGACCATAACCCAACTATGACACAACCACCTAAAGATGATCCTAGACCTCTAGACACCGCCTCTTCAACTCTTGGCAGATAGACACTTGTACAATTTCTACAATGATGCATTTACAATGACTTAGTACAATTATACCTTTACAATATCTGCATGCAGTGCTGCCCACTTGAAGACTTCATGTGATGAACTTATTGCTGTTGTTCTGCAACTTGATTGCTAATATTTTCATGCTATGCTCTGTTGCACCTTCCTTTGCTTTTCTTCCCTAGAAAGTCTAGTGCTTTATAGCCCTTGACAACACATGATCTAGCTTTTTCTTGCCTTCTAGGATCTCGATATTAAATATGGTGTATCTCTGTTATTTCAGCTCCTCAATATGTGATTTTTGGTTTTGTAGTAGTACTATGAGTCTTCTTTCTAATGCCACATGTCTGATCCAATTTTGATTCTTCAAGAGAGAGTTATGCCCAATATCTCATAATGACCTAATTATGGACTGTTTTAGTAGAGTGAACTTATACAGTGTGCCACATGTCACTGTCTCTTCATTCAGCTCCGAAATTGATATAGCAAAAACGAAAGTCCATGTACTATCTACCATTTTTTACAAAATTCCAATCCGATACTCAGAGAGAGAGTTATGTTTATTTTCCCAAGGTCACTTCTTTGAGATGAAGTTGAGGAGCTTGCAAAAACACTGACTTCCATAGATCATGTTATCACTATAAAAGTTTTCCAAACTTGGACAATTTGCATTTGTTCCTAAGTCACGGTCTTAGATAGGGGTTAAGTCATTTTTATGTTTTTAGAGTCTAAGTGATAGGGTTAGAGTCTCATTTCCATCATCAAATAAAGTCCAACAACCTTGTTTCACACTTTAAGGGTCCCATGTTATGTTTCGGAAGTCATGTGTTTAGTCATTTTGAATTTTTTTTCGAATAAGCCACGAAACCACATTTTTGTAGCACAGACAGTGTTAAAAACTGCTTTTGCGCTACGAAAACACTGGTCTTTTCGTAGCGCAAAACCATGAAATTACATTACATGCGCTACGAAATCGGGGATTCATAACCAATCTTGTCCAACTGTCAAATCCATCAAATTTCGTTAAATTTTCATTATTAGGTGTCAGTCCACGAATCCTTTCTCACACATGCAACCATTCATAGCCATCATGAGATTCGCTAGGGGTCATTTATCATTTGTAATTTTAAAATTTGAAAAGGGATGGTTGTCCTTGGTTGTATTGTCTCATGCAAAAAACACTTGGTGCATGTCTTTCTTCGAATGATAAGCTGATGGTAATCAGAAAATAGAGCTTCTCTCAATTTTCAAGCGAGGCCAAACCAGCTATCAAGCGAGGCTGAACCCTTAATCAAGCGAGACAGTTTCTCTGAAATCAAGTGAGGCAGTTTATTACAGGTTTTTTGAAGCCACAGGGATTTCGAGGGAAAGATGACAGAGGAAAAAAGAAACCACAGGTCAGGCCACTGTTTGAGAATGGAACCTAAAGGCATAGAGGCTCTCACCAAGGACAAATTAGTTGAAGAAGCTTTCAAGAAAGCAGGATGCTGGAGATTCTGTGAAAAGTTACAGGGAGGTCATAATCAATTCAAAAAAGAATTTTCCATTAATTTCATAGGTTCAAATACAAAGGTTGGATTTTTAAACTTGCCAATTTCTCCTGAAATTATATCATTAGTGACAGAGATTCCAAGGGGAGAAGAAAGGTGGTTCAAGAACTGCAGGTTTGAAATGGAACCTTGTAAAATATTTTTGAAGCCAGAGATTGTGGACACAGATTTAACCAAAGCAGTGCCAAGAGGTTATGTCAAGAATACATATGCTAACCTGCTCTCCAACATTCAAAGGTACTTCACCTGTGAAGGAAGATACCATAAGGTGTATTCTTATCATTTCAAACTGTTATTTCATTTCACTGGAATAATTTCTCTAGATTTACCTTTCTTCCTGTTTCGAAGTTTGGCCAAGATGGCAGATAAGGTGCAGATGAAAACTCAGGCATGTGAAACTTCATTATTCCATCATGGTCTAGTTAAATTAATAGTTTTGCATGAACTTCAGAGGGTGAATAGAGAATGGTCTGCATTTTTTTTTTTTGTGTGGATTTGGGGTGGAAACACATGGAACAGGTGTTAGCCCTAGGGCTAAAGAAAAATCACCATCATAAACCACTGACCCTGCAGAAACAAGATCAAAGACATTTATCAAGTTAAAGCATAGAAAGCAAGTGAAAGAGCCAGATATTAAAACACCAGTGATTATTCAAGAAACCCCTCAATCTGCACAAAAGAGGACAACCAAAGGTAAGGAAATAGTAAAGGAACATTCAACCAAAAAATCAACCCAGAAAAGATTGACTAGAAGTCAAAGAGCAAGGGAAAAAGGAAAAACAGTGGTTTTAGAAGAAGATCCAGGTTTAAAGGGCAGTTTGAATGATATTTTACAAGCTATTGATATTGAGGAATCTCCTTTAGTTCAGGCATATTTTATAAGTTTGGATGAAGGGAAATATAAGAAGATCAAGTCTTCCAAAAAGCTGGATTTTAATGATGAAATTTCAGAGTTTGTGTTCAAGCCCAGAAGGCCTCTAACTAGGAATTCAAAAAGTTGCAAGGGCTGTATGTGGAGTTAGATAAAGCTGAAGAAGTTTCAAATGTTTATGAGGAACCCATAGACCTTTCATCACCTATGCCTGAAAATGACAGAAACAGAGTTTTCAATACTCAAAGAGAAAAGAGCTGTTATGAAGGAATTAAAGAAAAATTAAGACTAGCTAATCTTGAAATTTCTAAGCTTAAGAAGAAAGCAAGAAAACATGTTGTTGAGAGGATAAATTTTGACAGAATTAAGGCTCTGTGGGAGCTTGAAAGAGTCTTAAAACCTGAAACAGTCAGCAATGAAGCTCAATATTTTACCTGGACTCTTCCTGCAATCAAAGAGGCTAAATTTGTGAGAAGGATAAATGTAATATAAAGGCTACTAACAGAAGGTTGAAGAGGCAGATTGAAGATCTTGAAATTCAATTGAAAAATTCTGAAGGTAAGCTACAACAGAAGTAAGGCAGTAAGTGACAAATCCCTAATACAATTTTGTTTTGTTTTGGGAAGAACACCACTTTTTGAAAACATTGCAAAGTTGACTTATGTTGATTATTAAGGTCTATTAGCATCAATGAAATCATTAAAGGGCTGTAAATATTCTTAAGATCTGAAGATGATGGAAAAACTATGTAATAAGGAGATACACAGCAGTTTCGTAGCGCACTACGAAACTGCTGTAGGTGCATTTTTGAACATTTTATAAGGGTTTTGAAGGGTAAAAAAACTTCATTTCCGAATTTCGTTGCTACTGGTGGTTGGAAAGGATTCAAAAATGAAACTCCAAGTCTCAAGGAAAAGAAGTTGGATCATTGAGAGTGGTTTACAAAGGTGTAAATTCTGCACTACAAAAACGCTGCTCATTTCGTAGCACAACCATGTCATCTCTCCTTTTACTTTTTAAAAGGCTTGTTTTTTGTACAGGTGGAAAGGTATGGTTCCATGAAGGTGACAACACATGTCACTTATCTCAAAAGGTCAACATTGCTAGTAAAAAGGGTTCGAAGATCATCAAGAAGGAAAAGGATGAATTATAGGAAACATGTTCCCTGTTTTGTAGGGCAAGTAAGGCATGAACAAGTATGATAACATAACAAGATTGCAGGCATCATCAAGGTCGAAGACATGGAGGAACAACTGTCAGAGATATCATTTAAGTTCTAGATAAGGTTGTTTAGATATAATAAGGAGTTATACTCCTATTTGTATTAGGACTTCTAGAAGACACAGTTAACTGTCATATGTAATTAATAGTCAGTTTTAGAGAAAATAGGTGTCAATTTAAGATAGAATTCGAATTCCTCTGAATATGGATCATATAATCCAAGGTTGTAATGACTCTATAGGAGACATGAGGTTGAATTGTACCAGGTTGGCAATTTTCATTAACAAGCAGACTATGTTACTATAGTAGACTGTGTGTTTTTATCATAATACAGATATTGGCTTACTACTCAGGATTTAGAAAGAGTTTTTAATGTGTGATCTTCCTATGGATTTCCTTATCTATCTATTTGCAGTGATATAAACATATGTTACTTAGAATTCATTGGAAAATGCTCTAACTTCCTGCATATGTTTGTAAACTGTGTTTTGTTCACTCTGTTTTTGTTTTGCTGATACACCTAAAAACTCTGAAATTCCCTGACTTCCATGATAAACTAATTTTGATGTTTTGTGGGAATATACCTAGACTCCATAGCCCAATAGATGTTTGTTGATCAGTAATTCAACCAGTCATACACTTTATATCAAATTTATTCTTAGAGTTAGCCATCTAATCATTTATTCAAAATCTTAAACCTATTGAGAGAGCCCTCTCAGGTTGAGGAGGCTAAGCCTCAACTAAAAGTATGGTTTGAAATAGTTACACTAAGGTAGCCTGACCAGTAGCCTATCAGGTCCTATTTTGGTGATAACAGATCATATCTCTGAAAAAATTGTGCACCCTGATTTGAAATTTTTACAGGAGCTTCCTCAGGATTTTTTCTTCGCCTCATAAAAATTTCAGCTTCTGAACCTTTGTAGAAAATAGTTAGAGCAAAAATTCCACGATGACTTGTTTCAAGTAGCGAAATCCCTACGTAAGGAGGATATGAGGATCACAATTTATATAAATGCTTAGGTTGAGAGGGGCTTCAACAATTGAATGTGGGAGGGATTTTAGGAGCTTAAAAATTATTAATTATTGACTTTTCAATGATCCATGCCACAACCCCATGGGGTTTTAGCCCACAAACTGGGGTTACAAACTTCAAACATGAATATCTCTCAAACCATGAAGAATTACGTGGCGTGCCATATATCAACGGAAACATCTCGACAAGTAGAAACCATCAAAATAATTCTTGACCTAGAATACAGTAATTTGGTAGGTCAAAATTCCCATGCAATATTGGGGTAGCCCTTGGTGCTGCTTGGGTTGACATCAATGACAACTACTGATCAACAAGGAAGGGAGGATGAAATTTCCAGCAATAGAGGCTGAGTTAAGGTAGTGCAAATTGATAGATTATACTATAATTTGAGTCAATGTGTGTTTCAGGGTTAGTAGTGCATGTGCTAGTGTTAAAAGAGGTTTCAAAGGTAGATCAAGTTGCTTAGGAGTGAAGCATGAGGTAGTGCAAATTTCTAGAACATTTTCTTGAGGCTAGTGCAAATTCCCTAGTAGCAGATTTGCACAATCTAGTTTTCCATTGCAAAGTGAGAGCTATAGAGGAGAAGGTCGAGTCATTTGTTTGAAAGAGAAGGTATTCCCTATTTTATTGAGCTTAGCACAGTTTTCAAAATATTGCCGCAAGAATATTGAGAGATCAAGACAGGTTGGATGGATTCTCCAACTATGGCATGTGGAAGGACAAGTTGTTTTTCCTATTGGACGAGCATGGTGTGAAGGATTTTTCTACAATAGTGATAGTTGTGCCAATAGATCCCATCCAGTTTCATGATTATATGAGGGATAACACCAAGGAAAAGAGGATGATCCTTGATGGGGTCAAGGATCACATAATTTCACATATCACGGAAAAAAGGGACAATGAAGAAGATGTGGGACATCATCATTTAGATATACTAGGATCCTTCCAACAATTGGAAGATGATATTCAAATAGAAGCTTAGGACCTTCAAGATGAAAAAGGGAAATAACATAACATACTATATCACCAAAATTCAATTGGTCAAAGATGAGTTCGCCGCTAGCTAGAGGGAAGCTAACAAAGGATGAAGTGGTGCATACATTTATAAATTGGTTTACCAAGGAATGATATATGTCCATTCAGGTTATTACTTAACAGGACAAGCTTCCATATTGGGAACGCCTATGAAGTGACTTCACTTAGGAGGAGTTGAGGCTTAGTCTTGTCGATGGTACTACCAATAATAGTGGCAAGGGACCTAAGGTAGAGAAGGAAGAGGAGAACATTTCTCTTGTAGGGAAGGTAAAAGCAAAGAAGGCTCCTAGCCAGGGAAAATAATCTAATGAAGATAATAATAAGAAATATTTTTTGAAGTTTAAGTACTTCAATTGTGGTGTCAGTCACTATGTCAGCCAATTTCTGAAGAGGAAGAAGGATAAGAAGGAGAAGAAAACAAAAACTCCGGCAGAGATCGATGATTTCTTCACCAGGTTAGAGGATGAATTCACTATGTTTATAGTATTATCCTCAAGAGGAGGAGGAGTATGAAATTACAGTATGCTAGACAGGGCAGGATCCTAGGGAGGAGAAGCAAGGAGCTCTAAATATAACCAAGGAGGGATTGATCCGTAGATCAGACCCAATTGATGAGTATTCCTTATATCGATCATTACCTTTTCTTCAGGATCCCAAGTATTGAGTAGCAGGAGGATCAAAGTGTTAGAAAGATGTAGTTATATGCTCGAGAGATAGTTGCAAAGCTAGTTTTGAGGCACAATGAGATACTCGAGAGATAAGGTGGAGGGCCAGTTGTAGTGTCTAAGTAGATAAATGAGAGTTTGAGACTCAGATGGAGTCTAGCTTCATAGGGAGCAACCTTATGTAGGCTTTAACCTTCAGGTTATGAGAAATTAGTATAGATAGTTGTAGTGATAGTAGCAGTGCAAAGGAAACACAATGGAATCCACAGTGTGAGATCAAAGTAGTGTAGTAACAATACATGATGGCTTAGCTATAAATGTGGCAGATGAATCAGAGATTGTGTGCAACATGGATCTATTCGGCTACAACATGTTCCCACAGACCAACATGTGGATGATATACTTACCAAATCCTTGGGGAGGGAAAAGTGTGTCTACTTTAGGGAGAAGATGGGTATAGTGGAGAATACCTTCCTCGTTAAGAGGGAGTGTTATATTATGGTAGAAACATACAAGTATTCTAGTCTTTATGATGTCTAAGAGGCTAAGGAACATGATATCTCCAAAACCTAGAAAAGGTTTCACGATAAATACTTGGAGACACATCAATTAAATTAATTAGCTAATAATTAAATATTTCCTAAGTCTAACTTAAGAAAACTGGTTAATTAAAGTGAATTAATTGAGAAAGTTCAATATTTCTTTAGATACTTCCAGAAAAATTAATTGACAGAGTCAGGATGATATTAGCCATCAATTAAGATATGATCATGGTCATTGAGGCTCTAACGAGAGATTATAAGAGTAGGTAAAAGGGTTTGGAGAAGGTATCAATTGTGAATTGAGCAGTTTGACTACCTAGTTGCAGGAATTCAAGAAGAGCACAATTGAAGGTAGGGAAACATCATAGTTAGGGGTTTCAACAAAGATTTGGGTTCCTTACCTTAGAATTTAGAGAAAGTGTTACAAATAACCGATATAACTAGGGAAGATTCAACTACCCCTTTGATAAATCTTATCCCAAGAACTATGCATTAGGTCATATAAATGCATGAATTAAGTTAAATTAGAGTCCGATTTTTTGGTGTAGTAAAAGCCACCCATAATACTAATTGCTTTTGTAAGAAGCTCGATAATATGAAGAAGTATTGGTAAATAAGGATTCCATTGGAAGAAGAGTTAAGGAGATTTTACTTCAAGAAGGTATATTTCATGATTTTTAAAAGTATTTCATTATTTTTTTCATGTATTAAATGAATATCCATTTTTAAATCTTCTAGATTCTCTAGAACATGGTGTGGAGAAATTTCCTAGATAGCGAGAAACTCTGTGGACTCTCTAGAGTTTTCATGGTGGTTATGTTAGGTTATCATTATATCAATTTCATACTTCAGATGATGAGGCACTCCATGGAATCTCTAGAGTTCCCATGGTGGTTATGCTAGGATCTCATCCTCTCATATCACACTTGAACTGGATGGTTTTTTAAGAAATCTGCTAATGAATTCTCTTTCAATTAATCTTCTGTGGCATACTAGAAGTGAAAATAACATAGGTATAGCCTAGTTGTGCATTCATTATATTGTTACCTTGGGTTGCTAAAAAATATTGCCACAATCCTTCCATGAAAACACTTTGTTGCCAATGATCCACCAATTGGTTTCTCTCATCACTCATTTATCAATGAATTTTCCTTCATTTGTATGCCATCCATAACCCTCCGCTCTTAACCATTGACTACAACTACCACACACATAGTCTCTTTAATCTTGAAGGTCCATGGGTTGAAATAACAAGTGTGTGATGCATCATAAATATTCTGCTACTTAATTGAGGTAAATTTACATTATTTAGTTCATGAAATAACATCCATAGATTTATAACTACAATTATCATAATGAAATTTTCACATTGGAATTAGCCTATAATAATTTATTCATATATTGCAAGTTATGATATGGGTCACTTATATTTCTAGGAGAAGAGGATTATGTTGAAAAATAATGCTCACAAAAATCCAATGATACCCAAATAATACTTTAAGAGATACATCATTCTTCATCAGGTTGCTATGGAATGATTGTAGGTGTTGTTTTCACATTTTGGGTAGGCCATATCATAAAACTTGAAAATTGGGTGTTTGAAATTTTTGGCAAGAGGATTCCTTGTATTGAAAACTATATGCCTATGAAAAATATCACATATCTAGGTAATTATTTGGAAAAATATCTTGGTTATTGAATTTTGTGGCAATGATCTTACTCAGAACAAAATTGGGAAATACAACTTTTTAGACACTAAATGAGCATATCTTTCAGACTTGTTTATATGGCATACTCTAATGCAAATCTAGTTTACAATCCATCGTGAATCATTTCAATATGATTTGTATGAAAAATTTATGCCATAATTACCAATTTTATATCATAAATATGTACTAAGAAAACTTTGTTTCCTTGGTTGTTCATTGGTATACTTGACTCATCAAGTATTCATGTTTTCAAAACATATTCATATTGGGTGTACTTAAATGAATCTATTTTCATTTCCAACTCGAATCAAGTTGAACCATTGTGAAAAAAAAAATCATGGTAAAAATGTCACTGTTGGTCAATGCTATAAATTGAAAACAATATTCCCTATAACATATTTTGTTAAAATCTTAAATTTATGTGCAAAAATTTAAAAATTCTTTGCAAAAACTTGAAATTTCTATGTAGAAAACTCAATGTACTTTGCATAAAATTGAATGGAACTCAATGTACTTTGCATAAAGCTGAGTGTACTTTGCAAAAAACTCAATGTGCTTCGGAGAAAATTGAATGGAACTGAATATACCTTGCAGAAAGTTGAATGTGCTTTGTAGAAAATAGAATATACTTCGTAGAAAACTGAATGTCCTATGCCGTTAAAATTACTTAGAATGCAGATTTCTTCTTCAAAAATTTTTAGATAAAAAGTTGTAGATAGAAAATAAACTTAAGGATTATATGAAGACATCCAAATAAATTGAGATTTAGGTCCAATGACAAGGAAAAAAAACCCTCAAGGGGGAAGATACAAATGATTCTTCTTCTATTAGATTTCTTCAATTGTTTAGAGAGAGAGAGAGAGAGAGAGAGAGAGAGAGAGAGAGAGTCACCAATGTCTGGTCAATTTGCAACTAAAGTGCACTTTCTCTTTGCTTGAATATCTCCTCCTCTTGATCAAATCATATCCTTCACACCTGCTCCAACTCTTCCCTTGATCATATGCTTCACTACCTCTCACACTTCTCTTGCACACACTTAACACTTTATCTCCTTATTCACAATGAACATGATACTCTCAACTCTCACTTTATCTTGCTTAAATATATGAGAAAGGAGAGGAGTTACAAAATGAATTCATGCCTTGAGTCAATAATAGGATAATCAAATTCCATGATGGAGGAGTTACTTGAGGAGAAGTGCAACTCATCCAAAGAATAGAGAGAGAGATCACACTTTTCTTGAGGAGTTAAAATATAAATTAGGGAGAGAGAGTTACACTTAGACATATGATAATATTTGGTGAGAGTTCTAAATCGAATTGGATGAGGGAGTTACAAGTGCATTTAATGAGTTACTCTTTTTCCATACACTGAATTAGTGTGAATGAGTTACTTACTCTTAAGTGTGGAGTTACTATTTTATTCCAAGAAAAAGGTTTTATTTTCAAGTAAGAGATTCCCAATTTAATTTACTTATTCCATGAGAGAATTAATTTTTATTAATCCATTAAAGGTGAATGACTTTATACTATTTTATAAAAGTATAATAATAATAATAATATTAAGGATAAACATATTAATTCTTGACTTGTATAATCATGATTGATTTGATTTTAAAGTGGATTCCATATGTCGAGACCATCCTTGATAATTTAAACATGAACTTCTATTTTTGGAAAGTCACTTCCAAATTGAGATGTGAATTACTATTTTTTTAAAGTCATATTAGAATTGTCACAAAATGAAATTTTATTATAGGTGGTGTTGTACCTTGGAAGATGACCCCTGAATGAGAAGAGGTAAGTGCCCAAGACATTTATAAAAAAGTGTGAAAATATAATTTTTTTGTCCCATTTTTTGAAACCCTTGAAATATTAATTTTACAGACAATGCTTTCAAATCATCAATGTGAAAAATAATATTTTCAAGTGGCGTTCTGATGATGAACATGAATTTTAATTGTAGTATGGTGAGAAAGAGATGGTGAAATAAATTTAAACAACATGCTACTTGAAACAACATATTTTGTCTTAAAATTTTAACAGGAATAAGGAATTATGATGAAATGGAATACATAAAAGGGGAGCAACTATTTAAGGTTTTTTAACTTGAACTTAAAGATATCAAAGTTTGTGAAACTGTAACACTAAAGGCCAACAACTTCATTACTCTCTTCTATAGAAGAAAACCATTAAAATGAAATATTCATTAGGGGAATTTTGAGGTCTAAAATGGGCCTCCTAAGGAAAATGTACAATCAAAATTTACTTTATGAGAGCCAATCACATTTTAGGGGATGACATCATCCCTAATGGTTGAAGTGGCATTGCTTGAGTTAAATATATTTGCTTGTCACATTCTCAATGGTGGATAAAAACTCATGGTTAACCATGGTAGTGCTCTAAGTACTTTTAAATTCAAAGTAAAGTACTCGAAAATATATTATTGTCATTTCATATTTCTTGAAAGAAACAATGCATATCCCTATACATTTATTATATTATATTATATTATTTTTATATAGTATATTAATTACATGTTATTATACAATTTAAAATATATTAATTTTAATTAATATCATATAGTATAATTAATAATTTTTAAATTTAAATTTAAATTTTATTTTAAGTTATTTAAGAACAAAGGAAAAATGCATTAGTTGTTCAATGATAATGACTTTTTCTTGAAAAACTCATTCTTATTTATAGTCACATCAATACAATTTTTTTATTAATTTTATTTTGGTACAACTTTTGAATTGAATTTAACTATGGTTACATGGATTGTGGTGCAAAAAGTGAATTGCAAATTCATAAAGAGACTAACCGATAAATGAACTATGGGAAAACATATGTTTGGGGAATTATGGTAGCTAAAAGACTAGATATAACAGCTACAACATACACAGGGGATTCTGTCTGGTTGACTAGGACATGCAGACAGAGTTCTATAAGTCCAGGGAGAAAATTGGGTCAAAAATGTCCCTCTCGGTTTCCGTGAAGGGAATATGAGAGGAAGACCCTCCTAGTATTGCTTTCTTATACATTTTGGCAACTTGGAAAAATGTGGATGATGTGTAAATACTTGGTTACCAGACGATTGATGGTGACTGGAGCTTTGAGCTATACAATTTCGAATTACGAAGGTAGAGAACTGAATAAAATGGTAAAGAGGGGAAATAAGAAACAATATTTATGGGGGAAACGAGAAAATGGATGGAAAAAGAAAGTAAATGCACATGTGAGGTGTAAAAATTGATGACGTGGTGACAAGATTGGATGACATGACAAGGTGACATGGATGATGACAGGGCAATGAGATGGTGGTGACAAAGAAGTGACATCGTAGTGAGATAGTGGGCCACACTTGCTTGCCGAAGTTATATGGGGGCACACACCAGTACATAGGGAATCTATTGGAGTTCCCCTGTAATCCACCTCCACCATCCATCTATGGTCAACCCGGATTGTTGATAATTTTTTATAGAGGAACCCGATGGCATAATCATCGGGCATGTAGTGTCGTTGGGTTTGCGCCATCCCGACAGCCTCTTTCCATCGCGCTTGACGAAGTATCAAAAGTTTAACCTGCGTCCGACTTTGCTCTGCTTGGACCCACCAAAGTTATTCAACTTAATATTGCATTTAATCTCAATCAAGCTGATTAATCCACCATCAGCGGTTAATCAAAATCCTAAGATTAATAAATTGATTTTGATTTTGTTGTTTTTATCTTTTTTCTTTTTGAGTACATACATATACATATACATATACATATACATATACATATACATATACATATACATATACATATACATATACATATACATATACATATACATATACATATACATATACATATACATATACATATATATATATATATATATATATATAACGCTGTGAAAATTTGGTGAGTTCTTCATTGTAATGTTTCAAGCTATGATTATGATTCCATGCCCAAGGTGAAGGCACTAATATGCAGTTCTTAGTGTTTTTTATCAAAACACTATCCCCAGGTGGAGCCAGATGTTGTAGCTCATTTTACTTTATCCTCGCATGTTTAAAATTGAGCTACAACATCTGGCTCCACCTGGGGATAGTGTTTTGAGAAAAAACACTAAGAACCGCATATTAGTGCCTTCAACTTGGGCATGGAATCATAATCATAGCTTGAAACATTACAATGAAGAACTCACCGAGTTTTCACAGCGAACAAAATGATATTTGCAATGATGAAATAAAATAAGATCAGTGTTGGAAGTAGTGTTTCAAATACTACACATTGACAAGAAGTTATAGTAGTTCACCATCCAAGTTATGCAGAATAAAATTTTTATTGGCTCCGACTTCTGCTATTTTAAAAGGAAAAAACCATAGAGGATAAAACTTTCCATGTTTTCCATGATCTTCTCTTCTCACATCCCATCTAAGAACCAAATATCGAGGCTGAAAAATAATATTTTTTCCTTTTCTGTCAAAAATCAGCTTCAACTTTTCTTGGTAGCTTATCAAATTATCCATTACACTACAAGAAAAAATGACATTGGTGACAGGTGAAAATGGTCACCATAAGCTCATTGGTGAGGGTCAAAAGAGCCTTTGTCACCAAAAATTGAACGTCACCAAAGGTGGCGTCGCCGAAAGTATAGGTGTTGCGATGACATTCAAGGTCCATCACCAATAATTATTTATAGTGATGGATAGTGACCATCACCATTTCATATGAGAAATGGTGACAGAAAATAGCCTCCGTCACCAAAAAACTGAACATCACCAAAGGTGGCGTTGCCGAAAGTATGTGTTGTGGTGACATTCAAGGTCCATCACGATTATTGATTATAATTACAGATAGTGACCGTCACCATTTCATATGAACAACAACGATTTTTTGTGATGGACCTTTTGTGGCCGTCACTATTGGTGCATATATATGGTGACATTCATTGACCATCACCATAAACTCATTGGTGACATCAAAGTCCATCACGAATAATGACTATAATGACAAACAGTGACCCCCACCATTTCATATCAACAACAAAGATTTATGGTGAAGGACCTTTAATGGTCGTTGCTATTGATGCGTATATATGGTGGCGTTTGTTGACCATCACCATTTCATATTTTTCTGAGGGTCAAAAAATGTCACCATAATCTCATTGGTGATAGTCAAAAGAGCATCCGTCACCAAAAACTGATCGTCATCATTCCCTATGAATATGAAGGCACGATGGAATCGAACCACCAACCTCCTGCTTGTAAATTAGGTGCTCTTCCATTGAGCTAGCACCCTTTAAAGAATTAGACTTTAAAATAGCAATTGCCCCTAAAGGTGAAAATATACACCAAAGGAATAGAAAATATAGGAAGATAAAAAAGTTGCTAGAAATAATATGTTCAGTATACATAATAAAAAGACAATAAGAATAAATTTTTATATAATCTAACAAAGAATGTACTACGTAGGAGAATAAATGGAAAGCACAACTAGAAATTTGAATCACAACATAAAAATATAAAAGAACATGCAACAGGAAAGGAACAACTCCACAGTTTGAGAAATATGAACAATCCATGGGCATGTTCTTATATATTGATATAGATAACGAAATAGAAATCTAGATTTATGAAATTCAAGTATCACACAAGAATTTCTTGAACAAATATCAATATGTAAAATAGTATTTTTTGCATTTGGATTTATCTTGCATAACCTCAGGAAAAAGTTTCCACAGAAACAACCAATAAACATAAAAACATGGACCTTAGGAGAAATTGTGCAGGGGATAAAATATGAAGGTAAAGCATTAGAGAAGTATTCAAAGAAAATGATGAAAAGCGTATCTAGAAATAACTGAGAACCCTCTGAAGTAAACCACACATTTATCATTGTGACTAGTACACTTGCAAAAAAAGATCAGAATAAATTATGAACTATTCCACCAAAAAACAGTGAATTTTTCCACTAAAATACAGTTTCAAATTAATCACTAGCATGATGCTAACTTCTCTGCAAAAATAGGGAAGTTTCAAGATAATGTATAATAGCTTGCATGGCAATTGTGTTGATAAAACCTTCCAAGGAATAAGACCACATCAGTCAACAAGAGTGCCATCATACTTAATACTATCAAATAGTGGTCAATAACATAAGTGAATTGATGGACCTTCATAACTTGCATTGGTTCCTTATCCTTCATCCAACCCTAAAATTTTAGACCAAGGTTAAAATTTTGAAGGAAATTAAGAAAAGTCACATGATCTTGTGAAATAATATTTTTATCACTACCATTAAATATAATGCAACAATGTTGCACAAACAAAGCATCCTTGTCTAAAGTGAAGTAATTAGTGATGATTAAGACTAATTGTGGGCTTAAAATTGTTTTTCCATTTTTTTTTTGAATTGTTAGAATTATTGTACTTAGTTGCAAAGGCATTCCCACCATGGATTGGGAAGTCCACAAAAACCACTTATGTAACTGGGATTGTTGACTATAATCATTTTAACCTTCTCCTTCCTTTTTCTCAGCCACTGAAATATGTGTTGAGAACTCTTTGCTTAAGACATCCCTAATGAGAATGGGCAGACCATTAGTGATAATAACAATATTCTCGTAACATTTCCAGTATCATTACAATTGATTTTGGGCTAAAATTTAGACTTATGGGTATCTTTTTCATGCCTTGTAAACAAATGAAGATGAAAAGAGGAAGGAGCAAAAGAAGAGGGATTAGAAAACATCCACTGAGAGGAGCTTGAACTGTTGTCAATGATGCTCCATATTTAGGGATCGCTTCTGTAACTTGCTTTCAATATTCAAGGAAAGCCAGAAATACTTGCTCCAATGAACTGAGTGCATGCAAATTCCATCTTGTGTTAAATATGAAACAAGAGACACTTGATAAAATTGAAACATTAATCCCTAACGATGAATTTTTCAATATACTAATAAACAATCAATACTAGCAATTGTCAGAGAGGAAACCACCAATAAGTAGCTCCTTCTTAAGAGGTTAGAAACATTGTCTAATAAATAGCTTGTAGAAGCCATCGAAATCACCCAACAGGCACCACATTGCACACAACATGTTGAGTTGTGGGAGAAGGAATCTTAAATTAGAATGCACCCTTTTGCGAGTAACGTAATTTTGGAGAAACAAAAATGCCTATGATAAGTGATATACCTGCTGGAGGTATAGAAATGTTGCCAAGAGATCAGGAGGTTGGTCCAGACGCCAAGAGATATCTAGGGAACAACCCCAAACCCAAGTAGCTCTGAGATTATGGCAGAAACATTGAGAAGGAATGTGAAGGAAAAAGTCTTGCAATCAGACTAAACTCACAGGATAACTATGAAATAAGAGTGAAAAGGTTCTGGACAGTTCCTTAGTCTAAAGAGGATAGAAGCTCATGCAACAATAGAAGGTTATCTTATTGGGAAAAGAGAATAATATGTGCATCTTGCGATGCAAACTCCTCTTGCACATGATGGGAAAAAGGGATTGAAAAAAGATGCCCTGTGTGCAGCATCAATGCACACAACATTATATTTTACCCAATGCACTAACCTTCTAGTTGTGGCCAAATAGCACTTGGGTCATAGTGGCAAGGCTTTCAGTAGCAGGAACTTACCAAATCTTCCACAATTTTCACTATTGTACCAGAACTAGATCTTGGACCTATGCTAATATGTGAGGTGTTTCTACTGCAAGACATCAAGCAACGTGTTTAGCATTCAGAGCTGACAAACTTGAGAAACACCTTGACCAGGGAGAAACAATAAGAAATAAACGAACAAATAATAATAATAATAACTCTAGAATATTATAAATAAGAAACCCTGCTATCACTGCACTGGAGGTGCAGGCCTTCAATTTTTTATTTTTCATTATAATATGCACAAAATCCCTCCAATCCTAGCCTATCAAATTTTTAGACTTAGCAACAGTTAAATCCTTTTTCATTTGGTCACATATGAATCCCAATGGACAACTAGTATTATATATGACATACATAACAATTAGGAAGCCAAAACAAGTAAATGCAATGTTTCAACTATAAATTCTTATCAGGAAATGTTAGTTACAGTAACAACAATGGTATGCCAATTGCATAAGCCATATGTATCTCCTGTGGAAAGGATGATTGTAATCCCCGTGTAAGCCAAAATCTCAATAAATAACAACATAAAGAACTAATATGCAACATAATTGTTGTAGAAATTATTTTATAAACGGGAAAGGTAGTGAATTATGGAATAGCATATCATGCATACTACCTATTTAGTTGCTTACCATGCAATATCTACTACCATTTTTAGTTTCTTTATTATTTGGGTACACTGCTCATTTTATCTAGAATTACAGTGAGATAATTGTCTGATAGTTGGTCATATTATAGTGGGAACATCATCAATATAGTTTTTGACTGAAAATGAGAGCAGGGCATAAGGAAAATAATTTCCACAAGGTAAAACTATGATTGACAACTTCTTATTGGAATGTATATTATTTGGAGTTAAATAAAAACTATGATTATTTGTGGTAATTCTATGGATATTGGATAATAGACATTCAAGAAAGTATTGTCACTGTAACACATCTACAATGTAGTTGTAGATCCTTTTTCGCCTTGGTTTCTATTTTCTGCAATGGCTTGTAGTGGTAGCATGATGTGTGCATTAGATATTTGCTTCCAATGTTCTAGTGAACCTGGTATTTTCAAGAGGGTCATAACCTATTAGGAAATAACTTATTTTTTTCATAAGAGGCATTCCTAGAAAAAATTGGTCAAGAGGCCAATCTGCAAGAAAAAATTATAATATATATTGTGAATTCTCCAAAGCTTGAAACTTATTCACTGGTTGATACTTCACTAGTCAATCAATAATGCAGTAGCCTTCAGAAACCAAAACATAGTGGTGACTTGCAGGTCATGTTTTCATTATGCTAGTACAAGCTTAGTCTATTCAGAGGCCTACCATATGCAACAAAAGAGATTTGCAGAGAAGCTTTCCATGTGCACTATTGGAATTGTAGGACAAATTAAATAGTTAGTTTATATCTTCAGCAATTTTGAATTAGGAAAGAAGCCCTTAAAATGTACATCCATCATAAGATTAGGCCGATTTCAATCTAGTCAAGTGTGGTTGCTTGCACACACTTGTTATTTATTTTTCCCGTCTTAGGCCTTATCAAAATGACATATTAAATGTATAAGAGTTCCCAAAATAAGTGTCTAAGTGAGATGGAATACATGTGAGAAAAGTCAAGATGGCCTATCCATGTTCACCCATTATTGGGTTTCTTTAGGATTAAAAATTGAGGAAATTTTTTCAGCACTGTGGGACTAAGAAAGTATGTCAAATTGTAAGATTAAATAACATTGCAACACCATGAGAGTCATATAGAATTGCTGAATTGATGCTGACCAGTTTAGCATATTAGTAGGAGACAACTTAGCAACTTCTTAGTATCATGTTGCATGAAGAATTGGCTAGAACCTAAGTTTTTGAGTCAACTGATAAACTGCCCAAATCATGTCCTTTAGGAGAAAAAGTATGCACATTGAGTGTGTGAGAGAGAGAATGGGTATCATATTCACATGGATTGATACATTAGTCCAATTTATATTTTCTTATCTTTTTGTAAAGGCTAATATCAATAAATGCGAACATGAGAGTGGGTGCCCTCACATTTGGAGAGACAAATCTAGAGGGATTGTGTTAAAGACAATTTAAGTTAATCATTCTACCCTCATGCTTAATGGAAATAAATATTTCATATGATTCATGTCATATGTGCCCAAGGTTTGAAAACACTAAAGTTTAAACTCCCAACATGTCCTTTATGAGAGTGGGCGCCCTCACATTTGAAGATACGAATATAGAGGGATTGTGTTAAATACCATTTAAGTTAATAATTCTACCCTCATGGTTAATGGAAATAAACATTTCATATGATTCATGTCATATGTTCCCAAGGTTTGAAAACACTAAAGTTTAAACTCCTAGGATCTCATCATTCCCTCTAGTTGAAGGAAGAAGAAATTTGAAAAGAAACATTGATGTCCTATAGTGACTCGTACCTTTCTTATTTCACCTTTGCACTTGAGGATTTGATGGCTTAGGATTTGAACCTCAAATTAAGTGGTAGGTTCAACATATAATTGAGGTTGTTTGACCTTTTGGGAAACAATGCAACGATGAATGCTTTCTATGTCCACGATTAAATGATCCATTTTAGATGAATCTCTTAGCTTTCATTGTCTTAAAATTTTTGAATATTGATCTTATTAGAAATTGTAAGTTAAAGGTAATTGTTATTGAAAAATATAGCACCCCTATGGAATCATAAGTATGGGCACCTCAACTTGAACTATCTCTCTCAGTTGGCATGAGAGAAACTAGTAGATGGACTTCTAAACATTCTGTAGAAGATCCATAAAGTTTGCAGAGTTTGTCAAGGAGGGAAGCTACATTGAATACCATTTTATGAAGGACAAGCTTGGAGAGCGTAGAGGGTCCTTCATTCGGTACTTTCAGACATATGTGGGCCAATGAACATGATATCAAACACTTGTGCTAGGAACTTCCTTCTGTTTGTTGATTATTTCAGTATAAAATTGTGGGTATATTTTCTATAATTAAAATATGATGTGTTTAATGAATTTCAAAATTTCAAAGCATTAATAGAGAACAGTTAGGTTGTCATATTGCCTCTCTTAGATATGATACTGGTGGGGAATTCTACTTAAAATATTTCAATAAATTTTGTGCTAAACATGGGATCCAAAGACAATATACTACACCTTACACTCCACAACAAAATGTATTGGTTGAGAGGCAATACTGTACAATAAAAAAGATGGCTAGGTGTAAGTTGCAGAGGAAGTCTATTCCAAATAGGTTTTGAGCTGAGTCAATGTTCACAACAGTATACCTATTGAATAGTTCTCCCACTATGGCGATGAAGTAGAAGGTCACAAAGAACCATGGTTTGGAAGAAAGTCCAAGTAAGTCATCTTAAAGTTTTTGGTTGTATTGCCTGTTAGCCACCTATGAAATTTTTGACAAGAAAATGGGTGGCTAAAATGTTTGTGAGCCTTCAAGAAATAAATTTCCTCTAAAAAAATATCATTCTTGAAGCCTCCTGTGTCTTTTTCCCTTTGAAGAATCCTCACTGCTGTTTCCAGTTAAAAAACCTCTCTGTTTGTGGGAGAAAATGCTCAGAAGACTGCCATTTCCCTTATTTTCATTCCTACTGAGCCTCTGTTTCCATCACCCTTTTCCCCTCTAATTCCTTCATTAACCCTCTAAATCATCCTAACTCCACTTTAAACCTTACAAACACCCTTTGTTTGGCTTAAAAACCCCTTATTCCCTCTACCGAAACCCTCCTTTCACCTTAAAATACACTAAAATTAAGCCAAAAACCCACTTTTCCATATAACAGGCCTAAGCCACTTTCGGCTAGCCCCTTAACCACTTCCCCACCACATGGCCCGCGCCTAGAACCAAGCGTTGAGGCCCTAGGCGCTAATCGCAATTGGGACTTTCATTGCGAGCACATTTCTTTGTTAGCTTGAATTTCTCTGATGCGATGTATTTTGCTCTATAGACCGCAGGCGTGTTCTGAACTGTTGATATTTTAAAGATCTGATGGTCAACGCTTGTTCTGCAATGCGCCCGTCACTTCTTCCCATTCACCTCTCCAATTATATTTGAACCGTTGATCTTCCCGCTAGATCCGACGGTTGGCGTGTAATCGCAAATCGCAAAGCGCCCAATCCCGTGTTGTTGATCCTCCCGATTTGCGAGCCCTGATTGAATCTTAATCGTTCGCCCATTCGGATCCAACGGTCCAGATTACTCCTCACTCCACCCATTTTCCCCCCGTCTTTTCCCTCGGGTCAAATCTCCACCGTTGATCGTCCCGCCTATTAGCCACCTATAAATTTTGTTATACCAAGAGGTGGCTAGACTTTTGTCTTCAAGCTTTCAAGAGATAGTTTCCTTTGAAAACCTATCATCTTTTGAATTCTTATGATATTATTCTTTCCTTGAGTTAGATCTTCACTGTTGTTTCCATCAAAAAGCCTCACTGTTTTGTGAAAAAGAACACTTCAAAAGGCCTCTGTAATCACCCATTCTCACTCATTTCCCTTCATTTCCATTAAGCCTCTTTTTCCCCTTTTAAAACCTCTATATCCCTCTAAAAACCTCCAAAATCCTTTTAAGCCCCTAAAAAACCCTTTTACAGGCTTAAAACCCCTTTTCCCCTTTAAATGAAAGCCAAAAATTCCTTGAAAATCCCTCATTTTGGCTTAAAAAACCCCATTTACATTTGAGGCCTTAAGCCCCTTTTGGCTAAGCCCCTAACCACTTCCCCACATATGACACGGGCGCTAGAACTAGGCGCTAATCCCAATCGAAACTTTCAACGAGCGCCTTTCCCTTTGTTATCCCTAAAATCTCCGATGCGATTAGTTTTTCTTTTCTCGGCCTCCGCTGCAATCTCCACCGTTGATCTACGTAGATCGACGCACTTCCGGCCTCATTCATCTCCATCCCATCCCTGCTCTCCATTTCCCTCCGATTATGTTTGGACCGTTGATCTCCCCGCCATATTTGACCGCTCTCGCGTAATCGCATCGCAAAATATCAAGCACCATTCCCTGGTATCCCCCGATTGGCGATCTCTGATCCAATCGTGACTGTCGATCTCACCTTTGATCTGAAGGCCCACACGTAATCGCAACATCAAAAATCGGAGATTTGGCCCCTGCTTTGCTCCGATGCGATCCTCCCAATTGTTTCTCTACCATTGATCTTCTTCACCATGCCTAGATCCGACGGTCCATATCACTCCCAGACCAAAGCTCGCATTTCAACCTTTGGCCTTCATGATTAAATCCTGACCGTTGATCTAGTATTTAAATCGACGGTCCTCGCTCCATCGAATCGTCGGAACACAAAGAATTAAGTCCCGTGCCTTGTTTCCTCCGATCACCGATTCCCGATTTAATATCTGCCGTTGATCTCTGTTAATTAATTTCATCCAATGGCCCAGATCGTTCTACGACTCCAAAATATCATTTAACGCTTTTTTCGCCGCGGATTAAGGATTTACCCGTTTACATTACATTTTCACCCATTTTCATTATAACTTTTCCCCTTCCGCATTATAAGCTCCCGATTAATCTTGGCCGTTGATCAATCTGATCTAACGACCCAGACTTAATCAAACTCTCATTTTATCCAACCGCCTCTACATTGACCCCAGTGAGCAATCCTCGCCATTGGATGCTTTCATCCAACGGCTGCGATCTAACCTAAACCTTTGAAGTAGTCTAAGCCCATCCATGCAGGATTTTCATAACTTTTGTGTATTTTTGCAGGTTTTAAAGCTGTTACACAGTTTCTTGAAGGAAATCAAGGGCCGGGGATGACGATCCCCCAAGCCTTTATTCATCAAGGAGATCATTCTGCAGGGTTTCACATCATGATTTACCGGTGCCTCATGAACACTGGTGACATTAAAAAACCTCTGTATGCCCAAACGTTAATCAAACAAAGAGTATTAGTGTTTAAGGATTTAGTCACAGCAGCGATGAAGAATCAAAGATCGTTAACTCAGTTTTGAAGGATTAAGGCATAAATTCGATTAATCAAAGGCCTGATCCTCAATTGAAGACAATATGAAGACTAGAAAATAGAAATTAGGCCTAATTAAGCCTATAACACAGGATTAAAGCAAATTAACAGTGTTCAATGGAAAAACAATCAGATCTATCGGTCTGAGAAGCCTCCATTGCCACATCAGAGGCTAATTGAATCCTCTCCAGCTACCAAAGAGCCACCTGCAGCCTCAAAGCAATCAAAGAAGGCCTACTTATTGTTGAAACAGAATATATTTTCATAAAGACACCTGAACAGTTATTACCAAAGAAAGAATAAATTCTAAAACTGTCAGTGAAGTTATTGTAAAGGATAAATAGGCCTCGAAGTCAATATTTTTACCCATTTAAGCCTTGTAAGACATAAACATAGTAAATGATACAGAGTTGTACTTCGATGCATTCCTGCCTCATGCCTTGCATGGTTTTCGAGGCTAGGAATTGCATTTAGTGTAGAATTTATTACACTTCAATCCTAAAACTCTTCCACCTCCTCATTTCTTCTATAAATACTTTTGAAGAAGATGAGATACATGTTGGTTGATTGTTCACTAGTTTTAATACTGAAACTCTTTGAAATAATACATAGTCTGTTTGAAGTTGAGGAAAAAATTGAAGTCTTGGAAGCCTGATGATGTTGTTTCATGCTTGTTCTTGAGAAGGCTCTATCATTGGATCCATGAGCTTGGCTGTTGGTGAAGTGTTCTGAACTGTTTAATGTTTTCTCTTGTTTTCATTTTGTTCCATAATTTCTTACTATAGTAGGATGAAAGTTTTAGGCTAAGAAATGACTCCTGGAAGCACCTTAGACCTATTTATCCTTCACTGTTTTATGTTTTCTTCTGCTGAGGTATTTTAGAGTCTTCAATCTCTCTCTTTAGTCCTCATGCTTGTTTATTTCTACAATAGCTCAAATAGTTGGTTTCAACATGATTTATGGTTTTCCCTGCTTGTCTGCTATCACTTGAAAGTTGTTATTGAAGTCTCCCTTTGAAGCACCATTGTCTTAAGTTAGTCAAGGAGGTCTGTTCTGATTATTCCCTTTGTCCTTGCTTGAACAATTGTTTTAAAGGTCTTTATAGTTGTAATCATAGATGTGTTACGTGTTCCCTCTTCTATGACTGCAATTATCAGTGAATCTTTTGTGTTTTCTAAGTCATTTGAAATAAAATCTTTGAGGAAACAGGATGTGCTCCCGAATCTTAGATTTCATTTAAAAAGTTATTTTGAAGTCATTATTTGCTTAAAGTGCGGTTTGTAGAGTTTATGGTTAACTCTGTCTATCAAATACCTCTTTATTGTTCAAGTTATGTTTTCAAATTCCCTTTGTTGAGAATTCAAACTCTCTTTCTAAACTATTAATGTCCATCTCATTCCAAAAACCAAAGGATCCTGTGGCCAAGTTAGATTTTCCCTCTGATATCCAATATCCATTGATAAGTTTGTAATAACCTCTTCTTGACTCCATTACCCAATGAATCTAACAATTCCCCTTTCTATCTATCTCTCTTAGACCTTTCATGTTCTCCTATGTCTTTCAACCAAACAAACAAACAAACACTTGCACTTAATAACTAGTCTAAAACCAATACCCAAAGAAAACAAGATAAAACTTTGCTAAACATTTGAGAGATCCCTCTCTGAGAACAGGAGGACTAGATCCTGGAACTCTAAATATTGGTTCTGATGTTGCCTTGTCTTTTAGTTAGCAAATCTATCAAAACACGGGACACCAACATAATGGCGATCACGGTGAGACTACTAAGTTCATAGTTGCCCAGAAAGCTCTTATAGACTCATTAGTCTTTCTAACAACCATAGAAACTCAGAAAAACCCAAAAATGTTTTAGATTGGCTTCATAATAAACATGGTGGTGGAACCATAAAACATTTTACTTTCACAGAAGCTAAAATTTTTCCACTTGGTGACTCCACTGGCCTCCAGTAGGCCTATCACTTCACTAGTCCTTGTAAAATCTCCCGGGAATGCATTGAGAAAACCCAATCATGTTGTTGGTGGACAGAAAAGTTCAAAATATTCCACCCGGTGACTCCACAATCCAAAAATACCTAATGACTCCACTGGTAAAGAACTCTGAACTGGTTAGAAAGATACAATGACCTCTTTATTACAAAAATGGATCCAAGTATGGACAGAGAAGCTAAACTAAACACATTATTGAAGCTAATTGGGAAAATAGTGTACATACTTGATAAAATATTGGAAAGACATGAGGATGATATAGATGTTGATTATCCAGAGCAACCTATGCTTTTCCCAGATCAAACACAGACTCAACCACTACAAGACCTAGACAATGAGCAATATATAGATGATGATCAAGACTTTATAGAAGAAGGTGAGAAATATTATAGAGAAAACAATAAAGAAAAACTACTGATCATGATGGAAAAGATGGTGTACATGCTTGGGAAAAGAATTGAAAGGTATGAGGCTAATTTAAATATTGATGATCTAGAGCAGCCCATGCTCCTTTCAAATGAAAACCAAACCCAAACATTACAAGATATGTATGATGAACAAGATTACAAAGAAAGAAATGAAGAGGGTTGTCAGGAAATTCCTGATTACCTACCTATATCTTTTACAATGCTATTAAGAGAACTTCATGACCAAATTGCAAAAACTAATAGTGAGCAGTGCCTTGAGGAAAACATAAGCCATTTTGAACCCACAAAATCTGAAATAGGAGAAGAGACAACACAACCAGAGACTCTGCCTTTATGTCATGACTCATTTCAGATTATTAAAGAAGAATGGCATCCTGATAATCTATTAGAAACAACTCCTGAATCCCATATTCTAAATAACTATCACAAAAATCATGAGGAGTTGTTTAAAACTGAGGTAGACTAGGAAAAAGAAGAGAACCCTCAAAGTTCCCCTGAAAACACAAATGAAGATCCCTTAGAAGAGGCTCAAGATGACATCAGGCCTCAAAATCAGCCAACACAAGAGAAAGAAGACTGCTGTACATCTGTCCTAAGCAAAAAGAAAATTCCTTCTCGCTTAACAGAAGAAGAGATTGATCTAATATTGAACAGACAACCAACCTCCAAACCTTCATTTGAAAAAAACACTTCTGCTCATCTACTTACTGAACCTTGTTGCCATGAATCAGAAAATACAATTATAGAAAAGCTCAAAAAGAAACAAACTGATAACCCAATATGTTTGATTGGTGAAATTGTGTATACTAATGATTTTTCAACTTCTGATCAATCTGATGATGATGATGAGCTCCAAACAGAAACTAATCATCCAATCCATCAGAAATAGCTTTCACATAATTGGGAATCAACAATCTATTAGTTTTAATGTTGAGGTTGAGAAGAAAGAGAAATTTCTTGAGCAGGATGAAGATAAAGAGCCTTCTCTTGAAAATGTCGAGGTGATAAGAGATACCCCTGCTAAAAAACATGATGATCTCTTCACAGAGCATAGTCCAATGAATCAGAGCATACCAGGACTACAAGAGGACAACACCGCAATATATGATGAGTCCTCCAGTTCATATAGTGATGAAGATGAAGAAAAAGTTCTTTTTCAAAAGAATCTTTGCCTTGATCCAGTGGAGAAAGAAGAGATGATCCTGGTTGAAACATATCTTCCAAACATTCACAACCATGCATTATTGCAAGATCCCTATGCTCATTTCTTGAAATTTTTTGAAGAAGGGATAAAGGTTGTTAGCAGCAGTATTTAACCAAAAGCAAGAAGATTTTTTAGCACTACTGCTAAGAAATATAGAGAATGGGAGTGGCCCTGTTTGTCCAGCCTGCCCAAAGAGATGAAGAAGGACCAATCATGGAATCATTTGCTGGATTGTTTGTATTGGAAAAGAGAGTTCATCAGCTAAAACATGTAAAATATTCCAATTTAGATTAGGTTAGGTAGGAATGTCAATAAAGCTCAGCTTTGAGCAGTTAGTTAGTTGTTGATTTTTGTCTTGAAAGAAAAAGAAAAATACAAAAAACAATGGAAAAAGAGAAAAGAGGGCAGATTGTCAAAACAAGAAAGGTACAGCCCCATACCAAAAAAGAGGAAGAAAATCTGAAAGTGTGCAAGCTCAAATGCTACTCCTAAAAACACACTTCTAGTTAGTCATACGACCTAATCATGACTAATTAGCTTTTCAATTTTCTGCTGATAGGTTAGTGAATTAAGATTTTCCAAATAGCTCAATCTTGGCTTATCAGTAAGGTAGATTAGGATAGAAAAACAAAGGTTCAAACAAGCTCAAATTCTGAACCTACGAGATAGAAAACAAACTGGTTCTAATATGCCCAAAACTTGAACCAGGAAAGAAAGAAAGATAGCTCAAACAAATTTAAAAACAGAGCTGAAGAAACAATGAAGGAGGTTTTTAATTTTTAGATCTTAAGCCTTAAATATTTTGGTTTACTTTTTCTGCAAATAATAATCTATGTGCAACTTGTTTTTATGCCATAGATCACAGCAAGTCAAACATCTTAATCTTGGCTTGACTGTTTTTAAAATTTTTGTCTTAGAAATTAGAGAATAAAAGTTTGTCAGAAAGTCTAATCCTGACAGATAGTAGTTAGGTAGAGAATTTATGAATTCAACTACTTAATCTGGATTCATGGAGAAATAAAGTTAGACTTAGATTAGTTTCCTATTTTTCAAAAAGAATAAAATGTTGTTGAAGAGAGTTTTCTAGTCTAAATGCACTCTGAAAAGAAGAAAAAATGTTAGGATCATTAGGAATGGGTAGGTAGACATGATTGTTTTGATAGAATTTCATTGTTTCAAATTGCCTCAGAGATCATCAAAAGGAAAGGTTGTTGCCCAACGGATTAAGGCACTGGTTAAATGAAATCCAGAGATTTGTAGCTGAGGTTCTAGACACCTAAATAACCAGCTATCTTCTCCAAGTGGAGCCACTGTTAGCCACCTATAAATTTTGTTATACCAAGAGGTGGCAAGACTTTTGTCTTCAAGCTTTCAAAAGATAGTTTCCTTTGAAAACCTATCATCTTTTGAAGTCTTATGATATTCTTCTTTCCTTGAGTTAGATCTTCACTGCTGTTTCCATCAAAAAGTCTCATTTTTTTGTGAAATGAATGCTTCAAAAGGCCTTTGTAATCACCCATTATCACTCATTTCCCTTCATTTCCATTAAGCCTCTTTTTCCCCTTTTAAAACCTTAATATCCCTCTAAAAACCACCAAAATCCTTTAAAGCCCCTAAAAAACCTTTTTACAGGCTTAAAACCCCTTTTTCCCCTATAACCAAAAGCCAAAAATTCCTTGAAAATCCCTCATTTTGGCTTAAAAACCCCATTTACATTTGAGGCCTTAAGCCCCTTTCGGCTAAGCCCCTAACCACTTCCCTACATATGACCTAGGTGCCAGAACCAGGCGCTAATCGCAATCAGAACTTTCAATGAGCACCTTTACCTTTGTTATCCCTAAAATATCCGATGTGATTAGTTTTTCTTTTCCTGGCCTCCGTTGCAATCTCCACCGTTGATCTACGTAGACCGACGGACTTCTCGGCTCATTCATCTCCGTCCCATCCCCGCTCTCCATTTCCCTCCGATTGAGTTTGGACCGTTGATCTCCCCGACAGATTCGATGGCTCTCATGTAATCGCATCACAAAATCTCAAGCACCATTCCCCGGTATCCCCTGATTGGAGATCTCCGATCCAATCACGACCGTCGCTCTCACCTTTTATCCAACAGCCCACACGTAATCGCAACATCAAAAATCAAATATTTGGCCCCTGCTTTGCTCCGGTGCGATCCTCCCGATTGTTTCTCTACCATTGATCTTCTTCACCATGCCCAGATCCGACGGTCCATATCGCTCCCCGTCCAAAGCCCGCATTTTAGCCTATGGCCTTCATGATTAAATCCTGACGATTGATCTAGTATTTAAATCGACGGTCCTCGCTCCATCGCATCGGCGAAACACAAAGACTTAAGTCCTATGCCTTGTTTCCTCTGATTGCCGATTCCCGATTTAATATCCACTGTCGATCTCTGTTAATTAATTTCATCCAATGGCCCAGATCGTTCTATGACTCCAAAATATCATTTAATGCCTTTTTCACTGCCGATTAAGAATTTCTCCGTTTACATCACATTTTCGCCCATTTTCATTATAACTTTTCCCGTCCCACATTATAAGCTCCCGATTAATCTCAGCTGTTGATCAATCTGATCTAATGACCCAAACTTAATCAAACTCTCATTTTACCCAACCGCCTCTACATTGACCCCAGCGAGCAATCCTCACCGTTGGATGCTTTCATCCAACGGCCGTGATCTAACCTAAACCTCTGAAGCAGTCTAAGCCCATCCACACAGGATTTTCATAACTTTTGTGTATTTTTGTAGGTTTTAAAGTCAAGTATAATCGTTTCTTGAAGGAAATCAAGGTCGGGATGAAGATCCCCCAAGCCTTTATTAATCAAGGAGATCATTCTGTATTTCATATGATGATTTACTGGTGTTCATGAACACCTGCGATATTACAGTCCCTCCGTACACTCACAAGAAAGAACAAAACACAACAAACATTAATCAAACAAAGAGTATCAATGTTTAAGGATTTAGTCATAGAAGAAATGAAGAATCAAAGATAGTTAACTCAGTTTTGAAGGATTAAGGCATAAATTCGATTAATCAAAGGCCTGATCCTCAATTGAAGACAGTATGAAGACCAGAAAATAGAGATTAGGCCTAATTAAGCCTATAACATAGGATTAAAGAAAATTAATAGTGTTCTAGGGAAAAACAATCAGATCTATCGGTCCGAGAAGCCTCCATCACACATCGTAGGCTAATTGAATCCCCCAGCTACCAAAGAGCCACCTGCAGCCTCAAAGAAATCAAAGAAGGCCTACTTATTGCTGAAACAGAAGATATTTTCATAAAGACAGCTGAATAGCTATTTCAAATGAAAGAAGATATTTTAAACTGTCAGTGAAGTTATTGTAAAGGATAAATAGGCCTTGAAGTCAATATTTTTACCCATTAGGCCTTAAAAAGCATAAAAAGAGTAAATGAAACAGATTTGTAATTCGATGCATTCCTGCCTTATACCTTGCATGGTTTTCAAGGCAAGGAGTTGCATTTAGTGTAGAATTTATTACACTCCAATCCTAAAACTCTTCCACCTCCTCATTTCTTCTATAAATACTTCTGAAGAAGATGAGATGTGGGTTGATTGTTCACTAGTTGTAATACTGAAACTCTCTGAAATAATACATAGTCTGTGCAAAGTTGAGTTAAAAATTTAAGTCTTGGAAGCCTGATGATGATGTTGCATGCTTGTTCTTGAGAAGGCTCTATCATTGGATCCATGAGCTTGGCTGTTGGTGAAGTATTCTGAACTGTTTAATGTTTTCTCCTATTTTCATTTTGTTCCATAAATGCTTACTACAGTAGGATGAAAGTTTTAGGCTAAGAAATGACTCCTAGAAGCACCTTAGACCTATTCATCCTTCACTGTTTTATGTTTTCTTCTGCTGAGGTATTTTAGAGTCTTCAATCTCTCTCTTTAGTCCTCATGCTTGTTTATTTCTATAATAGTTCATATAGTTGGTTTTAGCATGATTTATGGTTTTCCCTACTTTTCTGCTATCACTTGAAACCTGTTATTTAAGTCTCCCTTTGAAGTACCATTGTTTTAAGTTAGCCAAGGAGGTCTGTTTTAGTCATGCCCTTTGTCCTTGCTTGAACAATTGTTTTGAATGTCTTTTATAGTTGTGATCATAAATGTGTTAGGTGTTCCCTCTTCTATGACTGCGATTATCAGTAAATATTTTATGTTTTCTAAGTCATTTGAAATAAAATATTTGAGGAAATAGGATGTGCTCCTGAATCTTAGATTTCATTTTGAAAGTTGTCTTGAAGTCATTATTTGCATAAAGAATGGTTTGTAGAATTGATGGTTAGCCCTGTCTATCGAATACTTCTTTATTGTTCAAATTATGTTTTCAAGTTCCCTTTGTTGAGAATTCAATTTCTCTTTCCAAATCATTGATGTTCATATCATTTCACAAAACCAAAGGATCCCGTGGCCAAGTTAGATTTTCCCTTTGATATCCCATATCCATTAATAAGCTTGTTATAAACCCTTCTTGACTCCATTGCCCAATGAATCTAGCATTTCCCCTTTCTATCTATCTTTCCTAGACCTTTCATGTTCTACTATGTCTTTCAACCAAACAAACAAACAAACACTTGCACTTAATAACTAGTCTAAAACCAATACCCAAAGCACACAAGATAAACCTTTTCTAAAACATTTGAGAGATCCCTCTCTGAGAACAGGAGGACTAGATCTTGGAACTCTAAATATTGGTTATGATGTTGCCTTGTCTTTTGATTTGCCAAACTATCAAAAAATGGGACACCAACATAATGGCGATCATGGTGGGACAAATGAGTTCATAGTTGCCTAGGACTGTTTCGGGAAATAACTCCCTAGAGGCTTGTTGGGTAGAAACCCCCACAGATCAGGGCATGTAATTCAAGAAGGACTCACACAACCAGATTCATTCATGAAAAACTAGATAGAGTAGATCGAGTAACTTACCCGTAGGTCCTACGTTTGTGTAGATCCTGCTGGGGTCCAACCCTCAAAGAACTCTTTTCTCCTCCTTAACCTGAAAACCAAGAAGAAAACAAGCACGAAGAACTGGTTGTACAATATATATCTACCCTAAACGTTAGTGAAATCCACGTGAAAAATTAAATAAACCATAATAAATGCTTAAATTATCAATGTTTTCACATATGCAAGTAGATTCCAACACGTGTATTTCAGGAACAAAATGGTTCTTCTGTATTATGAATAGCATGTACAGTAGTAAAAAGTGGAGAGATCACCTGAATCCTCCCATGATCTCTGACGAGACCGTCGTCCGGATTCGTCCCACCCTTGCCTCGCTAAGATTCCTTCAGAAGTTGTGCACACGAGATGAAATATAGATGGATGAACATCTCAAGGAAACAAGGGTTTCCTATACTGAACTGGGAAAGTGCAGGAGGCACAGGAAATCAGACTTGGATTATGGATTCCAACAGAGTATAATATCAATAATTTCTCTCTCCCTTAGGCCATACACATGAGGGCTTTTTATACATCCTCAAAGTAGTTTCAATCAGTTGGAAATAGTTGGCCACGTGCTAGGGTGGTTGAAATACTGGAGTAACCATTAACCCAGCCCAAAAATAGGAAATTTTTATATATATTTTTAATAATTTTAATGGCATACGCGGAAAAGTCTGTATGGACTCGCGTATACACGCAGAAAAAGCTGGGCATAACCACGTATGGGATTTTTAACACTATTTTTTAGTGAATTTTGTCCAAGTCTATGGGAATGGGTGCCCAAGGCCATAAAAACAATCATGAATCACATGAGGGTGAAAAATGATGCTATAACAGATGCCCCCTAATATATGAGGTCAGAAGGGGTACATGATGGCCGAAATATATTATGCACATAGAAATAACTTCGCAAGGACAAGAGAGGACTTCACCAGATTTCAGCCTGCCAAAAACCAATGAAAGAAAACAGAGAGTCAACTCATATCTGAGGCGGGCATACCCATGCTCAGTAAAAAATATATATGTATATAGAAAGTACATAATAGATCCAGAATGTATACAAGTATAGCTGAACTAAAAGTACATAATGAATCATCTGAGCAGGGCCCGGAAGTAGAAGTCATAATCAATGTCCAAGTATCACATATAGAAAGCTGATCAATGATGCTGAAAATAGATGTCTGATCACAAAAGTAACTGAATCTCCAAGTACCAAATCATAAGGGTGGAACTCATGATACAATCACGCAACTCGGGAGCCAACATATAGGATGCTGCTGTACTGAAACTGCAACATATAAGAGTGGATGACATCACTGGCGGAAACTGAATGGACTGTCAAAAGTGAACCGAAAGACGCTGATGCAACCCGAGGTCTTCACCGATCACTATGGCACAATTCTACACAATGGGAATAAATGAGCTGAAGTCGACCATGTGAGAAATCATTGGATTACCGGTCAACGATGTAAACCATTAACAAACGTGAGACAACCCACCAATAATGAAAATGAGTGTCAAGGTGCCCCAGTACAATCTAACAAGTCCGAATAAATGAGTTGAAGTCGAACACTTGGAAGAATCTACCAATCAGGAGGCAATGATGATTCCTCACTGTCGATAGCGAAGAGTCTGCCACTGATGACTGCAAACCCTAAGGTACTGACAAAGAGACTCTAGACCTTATTCCCAGAGCAATGAGTCGGAGTCGATGGAAAAACATCTGTGGGAAGGAAGGCATTAAGGCATCCCACATCAGTCCAGCGCGAGTGTAACCCGCAGGCCAAGATTTGGAAGGAATCGGACGAAGAAAAGTGACGGAACCAAACCGAAGTACGTTTTCGACGTGCACAAGATGAAGTGAGCGCACGGAAGAAACCCTCTGAACCAACCAATAATGAAAGCTGACACATAGGCGAGATATCCACCAATAGGGTCAAATGGAAATCAAGGTACTGCACGAATCCCAAGTGTGATAATGTATGATGATGTTGAACACAAGGAAAATCACTCAGTCAAAGACCCATAATAATGATCAAATGCTGAGCACAAGGTCACTTATCAATGATGGAAATAGGCCAGGGTGTGGCTCTAGGTTTGCTCTCAGAGCAATGTGTCGTAGTCGATAAGAGACAAACCTGCCAGCGAGAATTCAATCAGGACCTTCTCAAACTAGCACGAGCAGAAGACCAAAACATCTGATGTGATAGAACAAGATACTGACAAGACCGGGAAGGCCGACTGAATAATGAGTCAAGAGACACCGCAGAATGGCCGACTCAGGTTAGAATTCCATTGAACAAAAGCACGACTCGTAATGACCATGGCAGTAAACAATGACACTGTATAAGTCTGTTATGCAGGAGGCAAAAACAAACTCTCCATATGATTGGAAGAGATAACTAACTGGGGGAGGACTGACCAGTGAAACAAGGATAAGGTTGAACCTAGGTCAAAACTGAAACCATCCCAAATGAAGGAAGTATATAAGTGTATGTGCTTTGTTCAAGGGCGACAAACTGTACTGTATTGCCATAAAATTAATGAAGTAACATCCCGTTCCCGCTCTTTTTTTTAATATTTGATTTTTTTGTCTTTTTCATATAATAAGCCTGAAAAATAATAAAATAATTCTATAATACAATGGACGGAACGAGTATCAAGAAAAATATGCACTAGTTCCTGGGATAGGAACAATCCTATGCTCAATGCAAGGTGGCGGAAACTGGTAAGCGATAATCAGAGGAATGTTCCATCCATAGGTAAAATGGGTGTCAAGTCGCGATAGCTAAGTGCATGCAATGGTTAACTTGTACAGATAGTCAAGGTCAAAAGTTGGCTTAAACATCGAGTCCAAATGAAGCCGGATAAAGGCCAGGATAAACAAGTAGCCAAAATGCAATGCAGTAGGACAACTCAACAACACCAGGGAGCCTCTAAGGTAATAGCCAGAAAAATGATAGTGAAGAAGAAGAAGAATGAGGCTTCAACACATAAGTCATGGCGGGAACTAAAGAGGACTCCCGAGCCTACATAAAACGCAGCATGGGCAACAAGTGCTAGTGAGGAACTAACTAAGAAGCCCATGAAAAGGAAGGCTCTACCACCAAGTCATGATTAAATAATCGGCGAGTGAAATGGGTGTAATACTCACGGCCTGATGGGATCGACCCTATGGCAAGTGATTAGAATGGAGGCTAGTATGAAAAATGCAACGGAAAAGTGGATTTCCTAACCTATATGCCAGTGAAGATCATATACCTGCCATGACGGGTCAGCAGTCATGGATCAAAATCCGGAAAAAATCTCGATTTCGTCAAAAATGTACCTGAAAATATACCAATCTGGGCACTTCCAAGAATCCGGGTTATGCAGCTTAAGATACACTGAAAAAATAAGCATAACAAATGTTTGCAAAAAATTTTCAATTTTGGGCATAAATAGACAAGTTACCTCACATTTGGTTCATTGTGACTTGCTGAATTGGGAAAAAGAGCTCTGGAGCAAAAATCCTCTTTCATCAAAACAGGAGCAATCGACCGTCAAACTTCCCCGAATCTGTCAGGTAAGGTCCTAATTCATCCTTGTTATCAATTTTGTCTGTTTAGAAGTTTAAAATTTTGAGATTTCACCGTAGAAATGCTTGTTAAAAACCACGGGTTTGCGCATACGCGGGTTTATATGAAGAAAGTCGCGTATACACGCGACTGTGTACAGAAAAAGTCGCGTATGCGCAACCCGAAGTAAAAAAATGCGTATCTAACGGATAAATTAACAAATTTTTGCAGGATGACTATATCATGGAGGGAACGTGAGCACAGTGCTATAGACAATGAAGTGATGCAGGATCAAGCATTGCTTAATGATGCAGGAGCATTAGCTCCGAAAAAAAACCTTGTATTTTACCTAAGCTAGGGGGTTTCATGTTTTGAAGAAATATTAAAATTTCATGTAAATATTAATATTATTTTGAGTGATTAATTAATTATTTGTGAGAAATTGTATATGTGAGAGAAATTAGTTTCTAGATTATTTAGAATTAATGATGGAGCCTAAGTTGGAATTAGTTTCTAAGTCTTAGGGATAAGAATCTATCTTTTAGGGATGTTGAGATATAATAGGATTTGTTGAGATACTAAGGGGATTGAGCATTTAATTAGATCATTTTAAAAATTGTATAAATTCAGCAAAGCCTCAAAGGCATGAGAATGAGAGTGCAGGCATGTAAGTCAGACAGCCCAGTTTGTAAGCCTCCCAATCAAAGGCTGTCATCGATGTATATCCTAAAGGACAAAGTCTCCATGTTTTTTACCAGCATTGCACATTTTTATAATCAGTGATCTTATCGAGTGGAGTAATTTTTCTGCAATTGGTTTTTAAATGGAGAAAGCCCATTTTATCTGGAAGTGAAATTATTGTGAATGCCATTAAATGAAACAAAATGGGAAATCGATTTAAACAATCGATATTGTAAACTGGTTTGTATTTCTGCACCGAATTGAAGGAATTGGTATTGTTAATATCAATATTGTAGTGTTGATGGGAAAGAATTGGGTTTTTGAATTTCTGAATCTATTTCTGAAGAATCCTTGTTATGTTGAAGAATCGATGTTATGTTGAAGAGATCTGGTTAAATTTCTAATCGAATGAGGTATTCAATTTGGCAAATGACAAGTTGCGCTGACACAGAAGTTAAAGTCCAGAACTGACATTTATATGCTTATATGAGTAATAGGAGACTACAGTGAAGGCGCAAAGGTCAATTGTTGAAACAGGAACAAAATCAATTCATAATTCACACCACAGACAGCATTTTAAATCTGGGCAAAGAACGAATTGGGTTTAGAAGTATATAACAGCGTTTCAGGTAAATAATGAGTTCTGGGATCTGCGTTATAAATTCACAGGTTTGAATTAGTCTGACCCAATTAAATCGACTGTCATTCTGAAATTTAGGCATTGCGCGCTGACTAAATGGTGATTTCATGGGCTGGATCGACGTTGAATTGCAGAATGTTTAATTGTTGAGATCTATTAAGTTTGTGCTACGTAATCAAATAGATCGATTCCAGTTTAATTATAATCTGTAGCGTTGAAATTTCTCCAATTTCAGAATTAGACAAGTGTTAATCGATGGCACCGGTTGTTATTTTTAAAACTCTGTTTAGAATCTATTTTAATTGTTCCAGTAGCAATGAATGAGAATGCGGAGTGTTTTGTCAAGCGAATTCCAAAAAGATGGGCGCTGGGATTGTTAATTTCATTGTGCAAACTGTAGTAAGAGTGTAACTAGTATGAAGATGAACTTTCAGTGAAATTGGATTGTTTAAAGTGGCAGAATTCACAAATGGAAAGATCCCCATGAAGAGAACATCGACTTTAACTGGAATCGAACAAGATTGAGTGGAATGTTCGATGATGCAGATGAAATATTCTGCAGTGTTGAACTGTAGCGTTAAGCAATGATGAAGGAGGTAAACCCATGTGTGGCAAATTGTCATTAAGATTTAATCAAAACCTGTGTATTGTATAATTGCCATAATAAAAAGTTGCTGCTGAAGAGTGAAAGCATTGAAAATCAGGACAGAAAGGTAAGTGCATCGCTTATATATGCTGAGCTGGACTGTGAATGCGTTTAATGATTAGTTGACCAGCAAATGAGAATTAAGCACTGAGGTTATAATTATAGATTGAATATAAAATAAGGGCGCAATCCATAATAAGAGAAATTGGATTGTTTATATGGTAATGAACCCAAGGGCGCCTTTGATTTTGATTATGAAGTCCAAGTTTAAAAGGGTTTGGCTTTGTAAAAGAATGATTGAACTTTTGTGTAAAGTTATTTGAGATTTGGGTTTTTTTTAAAAAGCTCTATGAAATGCAAATAAGGTGTGATGAAAGTAATGATTAGTTGGAATGATAGTTATGAAGAAAGTTTGGGATGGTGTGTATTAATAATGGCTTCATAACCATGGTTTTTTGTAACAAAGAAGCTTTCATATAGATGATGAAATTGCCGTGTATTGAGAAAAAGTTGAGGCGCATGCTTGTATATGAATGAGTGGAAAAGATCCTGGTTATTTGCAGGCTAGGTCTGCGTCATTTTGGTATCAGAGCTTGGCTCTGTTAAGATTGAAGAATGTTTTCTAAATGAAGACAGAAGGTTTTTTTGAAGAGCTGGAATGACTCTAGGAAAGGATTCAAGTTTTTTTTTAATTTTTTGCATGTGGTGAATGAATGTCGGATTGTGAAACTAATGAAGATGGCAGCACAGGTATGCAAGTGCAGTTGAAGAAGGAAGCGAGATCAACAGGATCTTGAAAGGTGAGATTGTGTAGTTAATATTTAACTCTGGTTTGAAGACTATTTACAGAATTTGGTTGCAGGCATAATGGAGAAATCTCAGCAGGAAGAAGTAGATCACAGCTTGAGAGCAGTGATGGAATCCAACAGAGGATTCTAGGTGTGTGGCAGAACCTAAAGATTCAACGGAGGTTGAATGAAAAGGACAAGTGTGTTCTTAAGAGTTGCAGATGAGAAAAGCCTGAAGGAGTAGTGGAGAATGCTCAGAAGGTTCCAGCAGAGGACCGGGTGATTACCAAAAGACCAGATCCGTAGGAAGGGATTAGTGAGGTAAGTGGCAGCAGGAGAGGTTACTGTTGCAGAGGCATGATGCAACTCATGAGTGAGAAACTCGTGGCGAAGGAAATGACTACTGAAAGTCATAAAGGAGGAAGCAGAGGTTCAGAGAAAAGCCACAGTAGGAAGAGGAAGAAAGATGCCAAGGAAAATGGCATAAGACATCAGTTGACTGATGAGGAGTATGAGAAAGAGAAAGCTGAGATTGCAGTTCATCTTGAGTTGTTAATGGAGTTGTTGCAGGAGAATATGAGAGGCCAGAGACAGGGTTGGCTGATGAGGAAGAGAGTGAAGTGGCAGAGGCTACAGCAGAAAAGAGATCGACAGATAAACATGCAGTTAACAGAAGAGCTGAAGAAGCTCAAGCAGATGATGGATGTACAGTTGAGACGAGAAGAACTCAGAGCAACTGAGTTGGAAGAGGAGATTTCCATTGATGAAACAGAGGAGGAGATCATTGATGATTTCTTGAGTTATTGGGTAGATCCAGACCAGCTGGATAATGTGAACTCTTGTATTTTTGTAGCTGATAATTTTGATGTGGTTACAGGTGCCGAGGAGGATGCGCAATCTTGTGAAGCTATCGCAAGTGTGGAAAGGAGTCTTTCAGGAGATAAGTATTTTGAAGAAGAAAGCAGTAATGCTTTTGCTGTTACAGTACAGGAGGAAGTTCATGTGAATGAAAAGGAGATTCAGCTGGAAGAGTTGGTACATGAACCGACGGTTAAAGTTGTTGAAACTTGTAGTTTTCAAGCTGACAAGTTGTGTATGAATGCAGGGATGATACATGATGATGATCAATTGTTTTTATTAAGTGATGGACAGATAACTGAGTTTATTGCAGGAGTTGAGAATCAGAATTATGTTCTGATAACAGATGATGAGATGGTGACAACAGAAATCTTGGCTTGTGAAAGAATTGAAGATTGCACAGAAAGTTTCTCAAAGGAGATGACAGGTTTATGGCATGAGTTAAGTGTTTTAGAGCAGAGACTAGAAGCACAGAGGGTAAGTGTTCAGAGTATAAAGACAAAGATGAATGGAAATAAAGAGGTTCCAGAACACAGAGGTATTCTCGAAGAAGATGACGTTGAGGAGAGACTAATTGATAGTCTCAAGAATGATTGGGATCAGCATACTGAAGTGCTGACAGTGGGAAGTAAGGCACTGAGGCCTTATGATTTTTATTCTAACAAGTGTTTTGTGAATGCAGGTATTGTTGCAGGTAGTGGAGAATATTTGACTCAGTCGAGCAGTCAAATGAAGGGAGAAGAAGTTTTTTGTTCCAGAAGACAAGAGGGCATGGATGATCGGGTGGCAGTCAGAACAGAAACAAGCATAGAAGCAAGAAGTCAGCAAGTGACAGCACAGATTGAGAAAGTAAAAACTGAGCAAGCCGTCTTAGCTCAACAGACAGCTAGAAATCAGCAGCCGGGAGATTTATTGAACCGAGAGATTGAAAGTATCAGAAGACTGATGACGAAATAATCCCGGAAGAGACTAGCAGCAATAAGAAAGAAAAATAAAGACAACAAGAGAAAGACTGCAGCAGACTTGGAAGGCAGAGCAAGTGGAGCACTACAGCACAAAATATGGAAACCTGGAGGACAACAACAGATAACAACAGCAGTAAAGCAATTGACAAGCAAGGAAAGATTACAAAATAAAATTTGGGATCCAGGAGGAAATATCCAGACTTATGACCAGGTGGTCATGAATTTTCTTACATGGAGAGTCTGATGCAGGAGCATTAGCTCCGAAAAAAAACCTTGTATTTTACCTAAGCTAGGGGGTTTCATGTTTTGAAGAAATATTAAAATTTCATGTAAATATTAATATTATTTTGAGTGATTAATTAATTATTTGTGAAAATTTGTATATGTGAGAGAAATTAGTTTCTAGATTATTTAGAATTAATGAAGGAGCCTAAGTTGGAATTAGTTTCTAAGTTTTAGGGATGAGAATCTATCTTTTAGGGATGTTGAGAGATTTAGGGGTTGGTTGAGGAATTGAAGGGATAAAGCATTTAATTAGATCATTTTAAAAATTGTATAAATTCAGCAAAGCCTCAAAGGCATGGGGAGAATGAGAGAGTGTGAGAAGTAAAGCTGGGACATCCAAGGCTTGTAAGCCTCCGGCAATTGTAAGGCCATTACTGTTGCATATCCGACAAGTAAAAGTCTGTAAGTGTTTTTATTGTTAATGTAAAAAGTATTTTTATAATTGTGTGATTCGATTTCTGGAGTGGAGTAATTTTTCTGCAATTGGTTTTTAAATGGAGAAAGCCCATTTTATCTGGAAGTGAAATTATTGTGAATGCAATTAAATGAAACAAAATGGGAAATCGATTTAAACAATCGATATTGTAAATTGGTTTGTATTTCTGCACCGAATTGAAGGAATTGGTATTGTTAATATCAATATTGTAGTGTTGATGGGAAATAATTGGGTTTTTGAATTTCTGAATCTATTTCTGAAGAATCCTTGTTATGTTGAAGAATCGATGTTATGTTGAAGAGATCTGGTTAAATTTCTAATCGAATGAGGTATTCAATTTGGCAAATGACAAGTTGGGATGACACAGAAGTTAAAGTCCAGAACTGACATTTATATGCTTATATGAGTAATAGGAGACTACAGTGAAGGCGCAAAGGTCAATTGTTGAAACAGGAACAAAATCAATTCATAATTCACACCACAGACAACGTTTTAAATCTGGGCAAAGAACGAATTGGGTTTAGAAGTATATAACAACGTTTCAGGTAAATAATGAGTTCTGGGATCTGCGTTATAAATTCACAGGTTTGAATTAGTCTAACCCAATTAAATCGACTGTCATTCTGAAATTTAGGCATTGCGCGCTGACTAAATGGTGATTTCATGGGCTGGATCGACGTTGAATTGCAGAATGTTTAATTGTTGAGATCTATTAAGTTTGTGCTACGTAATCAAATAGATCGATTCCAAGCATCTATAATTCGTAGCGCAAGAAATTCCTCCAATTTTAATTGTATGTTTCTCGAAGGTGGCACCGTTGTTATTTTTAAAAACCTCGTTTAGAATCGATTTAATATTTCCGTAGTAATGAATGAGATGGCGGAGTGTTTTGTCGTGTTTAATTCCCAAAGATGTGTTACTGGATTGTTAATTTCTATTGTGCAACCGTAAGAGTGTAACTAATATGAAGATGAACTGTGCTGAAATTGACTAAGTCGAAAAAGCAGAATTCACAAATGGAAAGATCCCCATGAAGAGAACATCGACTTTAACTGGAATCGAACAAGATTGAGTGGAATGTTCGATGATGCAGATGAAATATTCTACAGTGTTGAACTGTAGCGTTAAGCAATGATGAAGGAGGTAAACCCATGTGTGGCAAATTTTCATTAAGATTTAATCAGAACCTGTGTATTGTAAAATTTCCATAATAAAAAGTTGCTGCTGAAGAGTGAAAGCATTGAAAAGCAGGACAGAAAGGTAAGTGCATCGCTTATATATGCTGAGCTGGACTGTGAATGCGTTTAATGATTAGTTGACCAGCAATGAGAATTAAGCACCGAGGTTATAATTATAGATTGAATATAAAATAAGGGCGCAATCCATAATAAGAGAAATTGGATTGTTTATATGGTAATGAACCCAAGGGCGCCTTTGATTTTGATTATGAAGTCCAAGTTTAAAAGGGTTTGGCTTTGTAAAAGAATGATTGAACTTTTGTGTAAAGTTATTTGAGATTTGGGTTTTTTTTAAAAAGCTCTATGAAATGCAAATAAGGTGTGATGAAAGTAATGATTAGTTGGAATGATAGTTATGAAGAAAGTTTGGGATGGTGTGTATTAATAATGGCTTCATAACCATGGTTGTTTGTAACAAAGAAGCTTTCATATAGATGATGAAATTGCCGTGTATTGAGAAAAATTTGAGGCGCATGCTTGTATATGAATGAGTGGAAAAGATCCTGGTTTTTTGCAGGCTAGGTCTGCGTCACTTAATATCCTCCGGAATTGCGGATTACTCAAATTTTTCAAAATGCCAAATATGAAGAGTAATGTCCGGTTACTGGAAATGCTTGTGAATTATTGGGAACCGGAAGAAGATTGTTTCATGATCGATCAAATGCCAATACACATAGAAGTAGAAGATATTTACTTCATCACAGGACTCTCCCGGAGGGGAGATGTAGTGGATTTACACGACAAGCCTTTGGGGGGGCTTACCGTGGAAGATTACGTCCACGTCTACTGCGTAGAGGGAGAAAAGAAAGTTGGAACCCAAATTTCCATAAGAGATATAAGAGACTTGCACATGAAAATCCTCCTTTTCACCATTGGCAGGGTAGCAGGATCTGCTTCCCTGCACCAGGCTTCCAGGACTCAAATGAGTATAGCAGTAGAATGGTTAACTCATGTATATGATTGGTGCACGACTCTTCTGATGAACATGAAGCAACAATTGACTTCCATCCGCAAGGTAAAGACAAAATTTTTTGGATATGGTACAATTTTGATGACATTCTTCTTCGAGAAGCTTCTTGGGTTGAGACCCAAAGTGATCTCTTCTATCAGTAGTCCAAGGGACCCAAGAATTGCCCGTTGGGCAGACCTGATGAAGAGACTGGGGGGAAGTGAAGTTCCCCGAACTACCTGGGATGACGAGTTCTTCCTTTGGTGGGGAGAACAAATCATCGCTGTGGATGACTATCCCTATGCCGGGATGGATTTCAGAGGCGATCCAGACCTCGTCCTTCCAGTTGGCGCGGCATGGGGCACAGTTGGTAAGTTTGTGATTTTTTGATTATGTGATTTTGTTTGGATTTTTTCAATAGATATGAAAAAATGAAACATGTTTTTGATTGGATTTCGATGACTTACAATATTATAATGATCATGATGCAGATATTGGACCAGTCCGACCTGAGGGATACCCACGACATAAGCGCCGCAGAGGCGAGGCGGATACAGTAGGCTCGGACAGAACTCTCCATGCTGTATAGAGGAACCTGGAGGGTTTGACCCACCATGTGCCTATGGCTGGAGTGGAAGATCTGCCCGAGGCCGTCCAGAGACGAGTAGTAGGGGTACCTCATGACTGGGTGCGGTTATTCCGCCGAGTTGCAACTGCGATCGTGTTCTATAGGAACACGGCTTTTGGGCAGGGACCTCAGGAGTAGCTAGATATTATTTACCGAATGACTGTATATTTTTTGATACTGAACATGATTGAGCATAAGCCCAAGTTTTGTATGACTTATGGATGCAAATTTTGTATAGTTTTTGAAACACTTTGATGATATATACATCGATTTTTGATATGATGTGACAAATGTATGAAAAAATGTATGATGTTTTTGATGATTAAATTTTTAATGTATGGAATGATTAATGTGCCAATCAATTGCTTGATTAGCTAATGAGTCTGCCATCCAATTTTCAGCTCGAGGAATATGAATGAAAGTTAAAAATTGAAATGATCTTTGTAACAAACGTACCCTCAAAAACAATCGGAGTAAAAATGGATCTCGAACCCGATAAGTATTGTTCAACTGCGACACCACCAACTGGGAGTCCAAGAAAACTACCAACGAATCAACACCCAAATATATTGCCTCTGAAAGTATATGAACAACTATAGTGTACTATGCTACATTATTGGAAGCAGGACCAATGCAGACTCCTCTTGATACTAACAGCTGACCGGATGGATGATGAAGCACCCAAGCCATGGAAGCCAAGTTCCGGGTGTGTCTACTAGCACCATCAGCGAAACCATAATGACTCATATCACTCGACACAACCTGCCAAAGCAGATCAAAAACATCACCATCACACCAAAAACCTAAAAACCAGATATGTACAAAACAAAAAACTACTATACAAAAGCAATATGCCAGGCCAGTTCTGTTTCGAGAAATAACTCCCTAGAGGTTTGTTGGGTTGAAACCTCCACAGATCAGGGCATGCAATTCAAGAAGGAATCACACAACCATATCCATTCATGAAAAACTAGATAGAGTAGATCGAGGAACTTACCCGTAGGTCCTACGTTTGTAGTAGATCTCGCGAGGTCCAAACCCCCAGCAACCTTTCTTCCTCCTTAACCTGAAAACCAAGAAGAAACAAGCACGAAGAACTGGTTGTACAATATATATCTACCCTAAACGTTAGTGAAATCCATGTGAAACATTAAATAAATCATAATAAATGCTTAAATAGCAATATTCTCACATATGCAAGCAGATTCCAACACGTGTATTTCAGGAACAAGATGGTTCTTCTGTATTATGAATAGCATGTACATTAATAAAAAGTGGAGAGATCACCTGAATCCTTCCATGATCTTCGAATAGACCGTCGTCCGGATCTGTCCTGCCCTTGCCTCGCTAATATTCCTTCAGAACTTGGGCACACGAGATGACATATAGAGAGATGAACATCTCAAGGAAACAAGGGTTTCCTGTAATGAACTTGGGAAGTGCAGGAGGCACGGGAAATCAGACTTGGATTAGGGATTCCAACAGAGTATAATATCAATAATTTCTCCCTCCCTTAGGCCATGCACATGAGAGGCTTTTATACTCCCTCAAAGTAGTTTCAATCAGTTGGAGACAGTTGGCCACGTGATGGGGTGGTTGAACTACTGGAGTAACCATCAACCCAGCCCAAAAATAGGGAATATATATATATATTTTTAATAATTTTAAAGGCATACGCAGAAAAATCTGTATGGACTCGCGTATACACGCGGAAAAAGCTGGGCATAACCGCGTATGGGATTTTTAACACTGTTTTTTAGTGAATTTTGTCCAAGTCTATGGGAATGGGTGCCCAAGGCCATAAAAACAATCATGAATCACATGAGGGTGAAAAATGATGCTATAACACTAGCAAGCTCTTATAGACTCATTAGTCTTTCTAACAACCATAGAAACTCAGAAAAACCCAAAAATGTTTCATATTGGCTTCATAATAAACATGGTGGTGGAACCATAAAACATTTTACCTTCACAAAAGCTAAAATTTTTCCACCTGGTGACTCTACTGGCCTCCAGTAGGCCTATCACTTCACTAATCCTTGTAAACTCTCCTGGGAATGCATTGAGAAAACCTAATCATGCTGTTGGTGGACAGCAAAGTTCAAAATCTTCCACCTGGCGACTCCACAATCTAAAAAGACCTAATGACTCCACCGGTAAAGGACTCTGAACTGGTTAGAAAGATACAGTGACCTCGTTATTACAAACATGGATCCAAGTATTGACATAGAAGCTAAACTAACACATTATTGAACCTAATTGGGAAAATAGTGTACATACATGATAAAATATTGGAAAGACATGAGGATGATATAGATGTTGATTATCCAGAGCAACCTATGCTTTTCCCAGATCAAACACAGACTCAACCACTGCAAGACCTAGACAATGAGCAATATATAGATGATGATCAAGACTTTATAGAAGAAGGTGAGAAAGATTATAGAGAAAACAATAAAGAAAAACTACTGATAATGATGGAAAAGATGGTGTACATGCTTGGGAAAAGAATTGAAAGGTATGAGGCTAATTTAAATATTGATTATCTAGAGCAGCCCATGCTCCTTTCAAATCAAGACCAAACCCAAACATTACAAGATATGTATGATGAACAATATTTCAAAGAAAGCAATGAAGAGGGTTGTCAGGAAATTCCCGATTACCTACCTATATCTTGTACAATGCTATTAAGAGAACTTCATGACCAAATTACAAAAACTAATAGTGAGCAGTGCCTTGAGGAAAACATAAGCCATTTTGAACCCACAAAATTTGAAATAGGAGAAGAGACAACACAACCAGAGACTCTGCCTTTATGTCATGACTCATTTCAGATGATTAAAGAAGAATGGCATCCTGATAATCTATTAGAAACAACTCCTGAATCCCATATTCTAAATAACTGTCACAAAAATCATGAGGAGTTGTTTAAAACTGAGGTAGACCAGGAAAAATATGAGAACCCTCAAAGTTCCTCTGCAAACACAAATGAAGATCCCTTAGAAGAGGCTCAAGACGACATTAGGCCTCAAAATCAGCCAACACAAGAGAAAGAAGACTGCTGTACATCTGTCCTAAGCAAAAATAAAATTCCTTCTCTCTTAACAAAAGAAGAGATTGATCTAATATTGAACAGACAACCAGGCTCCAAACCTTTATTTGAACAAAACACTTCTGCTCATCTACTTACTGAACCTTTTTGCCTTGAATCATAAAATATAATTATAGAAAAGCTCAAAAAGAAACAAACTGATAACCCAATATGTTTGATTGGTGAAATTGTGTATATTAATGATTTTTCAACTTCTGATCAATCTGATGATGATGATGAGCTCCAAACAGAAAATAATCATGCAGGAAAACCAACAGTGGATTGGGGTCGTGAATTTCATTATCATTAGCTTGAAAGCAATGATCATCCAATCCAATCCATCAAAAATAGGTTTCACATATTTGGGAATCAGCAATCTATTAGTTGTAATGTTGAGGTTGAGAAGAAAGAGAAATTTCTTGAGCGAGATGAAGATAAAGAGCCTTCTCTTGAAAAGGTCGAGGTAATAAGAGATACCCCTACTAAAAAACATGATGATCTCTTCACAGAGCATAGTCCACTGAATCAGAGCATACCAGGACTACAAGAGGACAACACCACAATATATGATGAGTCCTCCAGTTCAGATAGTGATTAAGATGAAGAAAAAGTTCTTTTTCAAAATAATCTTTGCCTTGATCCAGTGGAGAAAGAAGAGATGATTCTGGTTGAAACATATCTTCCAAACATTCACAACCATGCATTATTTCGAGATCCCTATGCTCATTTCTTGAAAATTTTTCTGGAAGGGATAAAGGTTGTTAGCAGCAGTACATTACCAAAATCAAGAAGATTTTTTAGCACTACTACTAAGAAACACAGAGAATGGGAGTGGCCCTGTTTGTCCAACCTTCCCAAAGAGATGAAGAAGGACCAATCATGGAATCATTTGCTGGATTGGTTGTACTGGAAAAGAGAGTTCATTAGCTAAAACATGTAAAATATTCCAAGTTAGATTAGGTTAGATAGGAATGTCAATAAAGCTCAGCTTTGAGCAGTTGGTTAGTTGTTGATTTTCGTCTTGAAAGAAAAAGAAAAATACAAAAAACAATGGAAGAAGAGAAAAGAGGGCAGATTGTCAAAACAAGAAAGGTACAACCCCATACCAAAAAAGAGGAAGAAAATCTGAAAGTGTGCAAGCTCAAATGCCACTCCTAGAAACACACTTCTAGTTAGTCATACAGCCTAATCATGACTAATTAGTTTTTCAATTTTCTGTTGATAGGTTAGTGAATTAAGATTTTCCGAACAACTCAATCTTGGCTTATCAGTGAGGTAGATTAGGATAGAAAAACAAAGGTTAAAACAAGCTCAAATTCTGAACCTATGAGATAGAAAACAAACTGGTTCTAATATGCCCAAAACTTGAACCAGGAAAGAAAGGAAGATAGCTCAAACAAATTTAAAAACAGAGCTGAAGAAACAATGAAGGAGGTTTTTAATTTTCAGATCTTAAGCCTTCAATATTTTGGTTTACTTTTTCTGCAAATAATAATCTATGTGCAGCTTCTTTTTATGCCATAGATCACAGCAAGTCAAAAAACTTAATCTTGGCTTTACTTGTAGAAATTTGAATAATAGATGAATTATTCACTGAGATTATCCTCATTACACACTATTTGAGCTTCATGCATAATACATAACCTCTTCTACAATTGATCATCAATTTGTGGAAATAGAAGCAGTCGCATGCGCACATTAAAACATAATCAAGCACACATATAACACAGTATGTAATGGGGAAAGCTTACAACTGAAAACCCCCAACTATCTGTATATTATAATGATAGAGAACATGTAACAATCATAGTACAATACTCCTCACAAGTACTCAGTACTATCTCCAATAGTTACACACAAACTAGCTCAGATCTGAACAAGTCATAGGTTCAAATCTCCTCCACTGTTTGCCTGCCTCTACTGCGCAATCCAAGATGAGAATGAATGAGATCCAAGTTTGAATCCCCTTGGCTTGTACTGCGCAATCCTCATTGGAAATCTCAATCAATGTGTGTGCAAATCTCATGCACAAGTATAGTCACAACTGATAGTAGACTCACCCTTTCATCCACCTCTAACACTGGTCTTCACTGAACTGTCCATGCATTGCAGTTAACTGATGTATTCTTTAGTTGATTTATGAGTTAATAATTAGTGAATTAATTAATAATTAATTCACACCACTCATCACTAGTGTATTTATCAATTAGACTAAATACAACTAATTCAACTAAGTTAAACCGAACACAACTCCATCAACTGTCTCATCAACTCCACCAAACTCTGCCACATGAGTTCTAACTGAAGTCAACCATGCAATAGCTCAACTAAACCCTAGGAATAGCATAATTCCTTCTGTCAGCTGCATGTGCCACATCCGTAGCTCGAACTGAAGTGCTGTAAGAGGATAAGATAATGTTTATAGTCCAAATATTATTAAGAGCTAATAATATTTGACTGATCTATTTTTAGACTGGCAGTCTAAAAATAGACTCCGCCCAGTATGTCTAAAAATAGAGGTCCATCTATTTTTACCAACTTGACCAATCATCCAAAAATAGCATCCTGCAACTTATAGAACATGATCCATATGTCTAAAAATAGACATAGTCTAAAAATAGACTTTGCAACAAAAATCACCTGTGTAGCCCCCACCTAGTTTAGGTGATCACTTTCCAACTAGGATCAAGAATGATGTTTCAGGATGCCTCCGTCACTGTTTCTTGTTGCAATCTTCAACATGACTGTTTTTAAAATTTTTGTCTTAGAAATTAGAGAATAAAAGTCTGTCAGACAGTCTAATCCTGACAGATAGTAGTTAGGTAGAGAAATTATGAATTCAACTACTTAATCTGGATTCATGGAGAAATAAGGTTAGACTTAGATTAGTTTCCTATTTTTCAAAAAGAATAAAATTTTGTTGAAGAGAGTTTTCTAGTCTAAATGCACCCTGAAAAGAAGAAAAAATGTTAAGATCTAACCTAAACCTCTCAAGCAGTCTAAGCCCATCCACGCAGGATTTTCATAACTTTTGTGTATTTTTGCAGGTTTTAAAGCTGTTACACAGTTTCTTGAAGGAAATCAAGGGCTGGGGATGACGATCCCCCAAGCCTTTATTCATCAAGGAGATCATTTTGCAGGGTTTCACATCATGATTTACCGGTGCCTCATGAACACTGGCGACATTAAAAAACCTCTTTACGCCTACGTAGCAACAAAACACAACAAATGTTAATCAAACAAAGAGTATCAGTGTTTAAGGATTTAGTCACAGCAGAGATGAAGAATCAAAGATCGTTAACTCAGTTTTTGAAGGATGAGCTTGGCTGTTCAGAATACTTCACCAACAACCAAGCTCATGGATCCAATGATAGAGCCTTCTCAAGAACAAGCATGAAATAGCATCATCAGGCTTCCAAGACTTCAATTTCTTCCTCAGCTTCAGACAGACTATGTACTATTTCAGAGAGTTTCAGTATTACAACTAGTGAACAATCAACCAACATGTATCTCATCTTCTTCAAAAGTATTTATAGAAGAAATGAGGAGGTGGAAGAGTTTTAGGATTGAAGTGTAATAAATTCTACACTAAATGCAATTCCTAGCCTCGAAAACCATGCAAGGCACGAGGCAGGAATGCATCGAATTACAACTCTGTATCATTTACTCTGTTTATGTATTATAAGGCTTAAATGGGTATAAAGATTGACTTCGAGGCCTATTTATCCTTTACAATAAATTCACTGACAGTTTTAGAATTTATTCTTTCTTTCGTAATAACTGTTCAGGTGTCTTTATGCAAATATCTTCTGTTTAATCAATAAGTAGGCCTTCTTTGATTTATTTGAGGCTGCAAGTGGCTCTTTGGTAGCTGGAGAGGATTCAATTAGCCTCTGATGTTGCAGTGGAGGCTTAACATTTCCCCTTTCTATCTATCTCTCTTAGAGCTTTCATGTTCTGCTATGTCTTTCAACCAAACAAACAAACAAACACTTGCACTTAATAACTAGTCTAAAAACAATACCGAAAGCAAACAAAAAAAAAACATTTGATAAACATTTGAGAGATCCCTCTCTGAGAATAGGAGGACTAGATCCTGGAACTCTAAAGATTGGTTCTGATGTTGCCTTGTCTTTTTGTTAGCCAATCTATCAAACACGGTACACCAACACCGCCGATCCAACGGCCCTGATGTAATCGCAAGTCCAAAACTCAGAGCCTCGGCCCCCTGCCTTCTTAGATCGCGATCGATTTCCCACCATTGATATCTTTAGATCTAACGGCCCTCATTAATCCCGTCCATTTATTTACGCCTTTTTCCTCCACTTTCTTCCTTAATATCGACTATCCATCATCAAATCGGACGGTCCACAGCAAATCCTCCTGGGCCATCCCTCGCCATTACTGACCGCACATCTCCCCATATTGCACTCCACCCTACACCGTCCGATCTTCCACCCCTCCCTTCGACGGTCCACATGCATACCGCGTAAATCTTTTTTCCGAGCTTTAACGTTTCAAAGTTACGCGATGAAAGCGGTTTTTGAGGGGTCACATGTCTTGCAGCGACCTATATCATGTTTTTTCTGAGAATTTTCCAAACCGCTCAGAAGCCACACGACACCAGCTATTTTCTAACTAAAACCTCCTTCCTCCCTGCTTCCCCCGCAACCTCCATAATCAACCTCATCCATCCATTGATCCAGATCTACGTTCCATATCGCATCGTGCATTTCATTCATATTCCTTCCATCGGACTTTCATAGAGTTTCATTGGATGATCCCAGCCGTTGATCTCCTCCTGAGATTCAACGGTCCAAAGCTAATTGCCCTCCACCTTCCAGGTCCCACTACTTATGGTCTCTGCTTTCGTTCATTTTTCGTCATTTCCTTTGTATTTCGTCCCGACACTAAACCTTTGTGTTTTACACTAAAGGCCTATTTCCTCCATCTAACCTGCCTTACCCGGTAAATCCTGACCGTTGATCGTCCTCTATCCATCTAATCAGACGGTTCACGACTCTCTTTGCAAGAAATCTTCATTATTTCATTTTTCCACTGTTTTACATTGTTCTTCCACTCGTTTTCACCTGCATTCACCGCTCCGCCACCATTCCACAGGCCTCCGCAGCATTCCTCCGCCACCTCCCCTAGATTTTTATAACAGGTTTATTGCATTTGTGCAGAGATTACAGAGTGGAAAATTCACTCTGCCTCCACAGTCATAGCCACTGTGATTCAGTGCACAGAGATAACCATTTCAGCAGCGGCAAAGTGTATCAGCAGCAGAGATCAAAGGGATTTAAGCCCATAATTGAAAATTGGATGCTTTAATCCCGTGTTTCAAAGGATAAGACGCAGTTTGAAGACTGAAGCACACTGACAAGTCATATCAGTCCTACATAACATTAGAACGCATTTTCTTAGATAGAGCACCTTCAGATAGTGTTATCCATGCCCCCTCGAGCCCTTAAACAGTTAAGTACACTGACAAAAGCTTCTTAAATACTGTCAGGACCACAATTATGGAGTATGGAGACCTGAAGACCTTTCTATCCCGATTGCTTATTTCGAAAAGGCTACACAGAGTACCAACAGCCATAAGGACTTCAAAGAATACATCCGAAGTTGATTTCAACCTGAAAAAGACTCCCAGACCATGCTACAGAGTATGTACAACGATGAAGAGCCATTAAGCAGAGTGGGCTCGACCTTCTACCTCCACTCTGTCTTAATGAGTCAATTTAATTCACATCTACTTCTGCTATCTCATTCTCCTATAAGAACTCCCGAAGAACATAGTGTAAAGGTTGTTGTTGCTGTTAGTTGATAGGGATTCATTCGACTGTTAGAACAGTTTTGGGGGAAAGTAGCTGAGTAGTTTGTAATTTAGTAGGCTAGGAGGAGAAAGTCTGGATCGTATCAACTATTGAGCTCAATGTATGTGACTGGTTTTGCACATCAATTAATCAAGAAATTTCACAAGATCCTGGTCTATATTATGGGTGATGTTTTCCTTACTGCAATTGTCTCATTACAGTATTCATACGATCCATTTATTCTCTGATAAGAATCAGTAAATCAGGCTTAGGATATACCCCTGCATGGTACCCTAATGCCCACTGATCTTCTTGTCTTTGATGTTTTCTGATTAATGTGTATCTGAGAACAAATTCATATAATTTAACCCATCACAGATGTTGGTCTAGCCCATGCTTACTGATGTATGAATTTGGAGTTTGTTTCTTAGATGTTCTTGTTGGGTTTAAGCTGGAAGAATTGGGATACCGGGGATTTAGAGTTAGCCCTGTCCACTGGGGTCCTTTTCCAACAAATTGGCCTTTCTAAGATCCCTTGAGCTGGTGTCAAAAGCATTGAAGGTTAAAAGCCCTTCTCTGATCTTAGGCCTAGTTCCGAGTTAAATCTTAACTCTGTTTTTTCCTTGAGAGTATGTCAAAGCAAGTATGGATTTAAATGATATCTGACCTGATCTCCAGACAGAAATTGGTTTCTTTCCTTCTTTCACCTTCACTCCTTAATGTTCTATCACACCATCTATCAAAAATATCCTTTAGTATAGATGAATTTCCCTATGGAAACCCTTGGTCAGTTGTTATGCAAGTAATCCCCTTTCATGACTCCATAGCCCAATGGATTGACACTTTCTTGACCTGTCTTATTTTTTCCGAAACATCCTGCTGCTTCATTCCTTTCATTCCACAACCTTCTCAGTTGATGATCTCCAACCCAACGACCAACCAAATCATTTAAAACAACCCTTGTGCTTCATAAGTAGCCTAATATCTCATCTTGAGCTTTCAAAGATATATCGTTCTTTGTATTTATGGAGAGATCCCTCTCCGGATCCAGGAGGGCTAGATCCTAGGATCCCAAAGTGGTTATGATGTTGTTCAGTCTTTTGGTCTTGCCAATCTGGCAAAAACATTGGAACCCCAACATAATGGCAACTCTGCTGGGGACGAATCTGAGTGTCCTTAATTGCTAATACCTGGTCTTGTGTCCCATTGTCGTCTCCAAACATAATGGCGACTCCACTGGGGACTGAGTGCATTTTATCTTAGACACCCTTAGGCACTCAGAAGACCCAAGATCTCTGGTTAGATTGGTATTCAATTGCTGATGGTGGACAACAACCTGCTTCAAATAGTCAATTCATCCACCTGGCGACTCCACACTCCATAACTCCTAATAGAACTAATGAATCCACTGGTAGAAGACTCTGAACTGGTTGAGTAGATACAATGACCTCTTTCTGATTTACAAACGTGCTTCCACATATACAGAGAAGATATGCCCCAATGAGTAGGTATCATATCCCTGGATTTCCACACAAAATGCCCGAAGTATATTGGTTGAAAAACGTACCTACCTTTCAAGGTGAAAAGGTTGAGGACCCTTTGTTACATCTCATTAAGTTTCATATACATGTGTGGAGATTCAAAGTTGAATGGCATGAAGACTTCCTAATGAAAATGTTCATGGCAACGTTAGAAGGAAAAGCTAGGAATTGGTATGAATGGTTAGAACCCAAAAGTTTGTTTTCTTTAAAGGACATGCACCACGTATTTTACGAGAATTATATAGGAAACTATCCATCCTTATCATGGGATTGTTGTGATCAATCTCAGAATATCATACAGTACCTGTTAGACATTGATGAGGATTTGTCTAATATGCATCTTGAAGATTTGTTAACAACCATTCAAGAATTTCATATGCATCCTAGCTATCACAAGAACATGGATGAATCAACTGAGGAAGAAAAAAATCAAGAGACAGTAGACATTCCTCAAGATATTCCTGAAAACTCAGATGCTGATCCATCATCCCTTGTAGTTGAGGCTTTAGATGACATTTTGCCTCAAATCCAGTCTTCAAAAGAAACAGAGAGCTGCTGCACCTCTGCTCAAAGAAACACAAGAACATCTTCCCCTTCGACAGAAGAAGAAATAGATCAGATCATCAATAGACATCCATCCTCTAAATTTTTTTACAGAATAGACATTATTGCCCATTCATCTGATGAGCTTTGTTGTATAGATTTGGAAATCCCCCATGTAAATTAGAGTGAAGAAAAATCTGCTGATAATCCAGTTTGTCCGGTTGGTAGCATTACTTATATTCATGATTTTCCTATTTTTGATCTATCTGATGATGATGTTCTCCAAACATAAGATGATCTTGCAGGGTCATCATTAGTAGATTTATGGGAGGAATATTAGTTCCATCAATGCCAAGAGAGTAATGAGCCAAGCCAGGCTATTTATGATACTGATGAAGAAAGCTTTAAAAGCGCAGAAGAGGGTGAAGGATCTCTGGATCTTTGCTTCGACTCATTACAAGGTATCAGTAACAATTTGCATGTGATTGAAAGTTAGCAGCCTTTCATCTCAAAGGATGAGGAGGAAAATGAGGAAGATATTTTTGAGCAGATCGAAATTAAGGAGTCTTCTCTTGTAAAGGAGGAAGCAATGGAACAAACCACTGCTCAAGAATACATAGATCTTTCCACAGAGCTCAGCCCATCAGATCAGAACATCTCAGAGCTCCAAGAGGACAACACTGCCATATATGATGAGTCCTCCAGTTTAGAAAATGAAGAAGATGAAGGAGATTCTCTTTCTCAAGAGAGTCTTGTTCTTGGTCTAGTGGAAGAGGAAGAAATCCTGGTTGAAGCCTGCCTACCAAATATTCACAACCAGGTATCATTTTATGATCCTTATGTTCATTTCCTGCTAACACTTGAAGAAGGATCAAAGGTCATTTTGAGCAGCATGTTGCAGACAACAAGAAACATTTTAGAAGTTGCTGTTGAAAAACAAAGAGAATTGGAGTGGCCCTGCCTATCCAACCTGCTCAAAGAGATGAGCAGAACAGACCAGTCATGGGATCATTTGATGGACTAGATGTATTGGAAAAGAAGGTTTATAAGCTAGACTTGTAAATATTTCAAGTTAGAGTAGGGTAGGTAGGAAAGCTCCATAAAGCTCAGTCCATGAGCATGTAGTTAGTTGTTTTTAATTTTTGCAAAGTTCAACAAGCCAGACAGTCTAATCCTGGCTTGACTGTTTTTCAATTTCTGTCTTAGAATGTAGAGAAGAAATCTGCTAGACAGTTTAATCCTAGCAGATATTAGTTTAGGTAGAGAAGCTATGAGACCAACTGTTTAATCTGGTCCCATGGAGTAATAAGGGTAGAAGAAGAGTAGGTTTATTTTCCTGTTTGTAAAAAAATGATGATGTAAAGGGTCTGCAAGTCCAAATGCACCCAGAAGAATTTTTTTTAGGACAATAGTATGGGTAGGTAGTTGTTTGGGAGAATATTACTGCTGATATAATGTCTTCATGATTTGTGGCATCTGATCCAAGAAAAGAAAAGATGTGTCAAGTACCAGGCATCTGGCCTACTCCAAAGATTGTTTTCTGAATTCTTGGCACCTTCAAGAAGATGCCATCCCCATGTGGAGCCAGTGTTAGCCACCTATGAAATTTTTGACAAGAAAAAGGGTGGCTAAAATTTTTGTGAGCCTTCAAGAAATACATTTCCTCTGAAAACATATCATTCTTGAAGTCTCCTGTGTCTTTTTCCCTTTGAAGAATCCTCACTTCTATTTCCAGTTAAAAAGCCTCTCTGTTTGTGGGAGAAAATGCTCAGAAGACCTCCAATTCCCTTATTTTCATTCCCACTGAGCCTATGTTTCCATCACCCTTTTCCCCTCTAATTCCTTCATTAACCCTCTAAATCATCCTAACTCCCCTTTAAACCTTACAAACACCCTTTGTTTGGCTTAAAAACCCCTTATTCCCTCTACCGAAACCTTCGTTTGGCCTTAAAATACACTAAAATTAAGCCAAAAACCCACTTTTCCATATAATAGGCCTAAGCCCCTTTCGGCCAGCCCCTTAACCACTTCCCCACCACATGACCCGCACCCAGAACCAAGCGTTGAGGCCCTGGGTGCTAATCGCAATCAGGACTTTCATTGTGAGTGAATTTCTTTGTTAGCTTGAATTTCTCCGATGCGAGGTCTTTTGCTCTATAGACCATGGGCGTGTTTTGAACCGTTGATATTTTAAAGATCTGACGGTCAGCGCTTGTTCTGCAATGCGCCTATCGCTTCTTCCCATTCACCCCTCCGATCATATTTGAGCCATTGATCTTCTCGCTAGATCTGACGGCTGGCGCATAATCGCAAATCTCAAAGCGCCGAATCCCGTGTTGTTGATCCTCCCAATTTTCGATCCCCAATTGAATCTCAACCGTTCACCCATTCAGATCCAATGGTCCAGATTACTCCTCACTCCGCCCATTTTCCCCCCCGTCTTTCCCCTCGGGTCAAATCTCCACCGTTGATCATCCCGCCGATCCAACGACCCTGATGTAATCGCAAGTCCAAAACTCAGAGCCTCAGCCCCCTGGCTTCTCCGATCGCGATTGATTTCCCACCATTGATCTCTTTAGATCTAACGGCCCTCATTCATCCCGCCCATTTATTTACCCCTTTTGCCTCCGCTTTCTTCTTTAATCTCCACCGTCCATCATCAAATCAGATGGTCCACAAAAATATGCCTGGGCCATCCCTCACCATTACTGACCGCGCATCTCCCCATGTCGCGCTCCACCCTACACCGTCCAATCTTCCACCCCTCCATCCAACGGTCCACATGCATATTGCGTAAATTTTTTGTCCGAGCTTTAACATTTCGAAGTTATGTGATGAAATTGGTTTTTGAGGGGACACATGTCTTGTAGCGACCTATATCGCGTTTTTTTCTGAGAATTTTCCAAACTGCTCAGAAGCCACGCGACACCAGCTATTTTCTAACTAAAACCACCTTCCTCCTCGCTGCCCCTGCAACCTCCATAATCAACCTCAGCCGTCCGTTGATCCAGATCTACGGCCCATATCGCATCACGCATTTCATTCATATTCCTTCCATCGAACTTTCATAGAGTTTCATTGGACGATCCCAGCTGTTGATCTCCTTCTGAGATTCAACGGTCCAAAGCTAATTGCCCTCCGCCCGCCGGGTCCCACTACTTACGATCTCCGCTTTCGTTCATTTTTCATCATTTCCTTTGTATTTCGTCCCAATTCTAAACCTTTCTGTTTTACACTAAAGGCCTATTTCCTCTGTCTAACCTGCCTTACATGGTAAATCCTGACCGTTGATCGTCCTTTGTCCATCTAATCGGATGGTTCACGACTCTCTATGCACCAAATATTCATTAGTTCATTTTTCCACCATTCTGCATGGTTCTTCTACCCGTTTTCACCTGCATTCACCACTTCGCCACCATTCCACAGGCCTCCACAACATTCCTCTGCCACCTCCCCTGGATTTTTATAACAGGTTTATTGCATTTGTGCAGGGATTACAGAGTGGAAAATTCACTCTACCTCCACAGTCATAACCACTATGATTAAGTGCGCAGAGATAACCATTTCAACAGCAGCAAAGTGTATCAGTAGCAGAGATCAAATATATTTAAGCCCGTAATTGAAAATTGGATGCTTTAATCCCATGTTTCAAAGGATAAGATGCAGTTTGAAGACTGAAGCACACCGACAAGTCATATCAGTGCTACATAACAGCATAACGTATTTTCTCAGATAGAGCACCTTCGGACAGTGTTCTCCATGCCCCCTCGAGCCCTTAAATAGTTAAGTACACTGACAAAATATTCTTAAAGACTGTCAAGACCACAGTTATGGAGTATGGAGACCTGCAGACCTTTCTATCCCGGTTGCTTATTTCTAGAAGGCTACACAGAGTACCAACAGCTAGAAGGACTTCAAAGAATACATCCGAAGTTGATTTCGACTTGACAAAGACTCCCAGACCATGCTACAGAGTACATACAACGATGAAGAGCCATTAATCAGAGTGGGCTCAACCTTCTGCCTCCACTCTATCTTAATGAGTCAATTTAATTCACATCTACTCCTGCTATCTCATTCTCTTATAAGAACTTCCGAAGAACATATTGTAAAGGTTGTTGTTGCTGTTAGTTGATAGGGATTCATTTGATTGTTAGAACAATTTTGGAGGAAATTAGCTGAGTAGTTTTTAATTTAGTAGGCTGGGAGGATAAAGTCTAGATTGTATCAGCTATTGAGCTCAGTGTATATGACTGGTTTTGCACATCAATTAATAAAGCAATTTCACAGGATCCTGGTCTATATTACGGGTGATGTTTTCCTTACTGAAATTGTCTCATTACATTATTCATACTGTCCATTTATTCTATGATAAGAATCAGTAAATCAGGCTTAGGATATACCCCTGCATGGTACCTTACTGCCCACTACTCTTCTTGTCTTTGATTTTTTCTGCTTAATGTGTATTTGAGAAAAAATTCATATAATTTAACTAGTCACAGATATTGGTCTAGCCCATGCTTACTGATGTATGAATTTGGAGTTTGTTGCTTAGATTTTCTTGTTGGGTTTATGATGGAAGAATTGGGATACCGGGGATTTAGAGTTAGCCCTGTCCACTGGGGTCCTTTTCCAACAGATTGGCCTTTATAAGATCCCTTGAGCTGGTGTCAAAAGCATTGAAGGTTAAAAGCCCTTCTTTGATCTTAGGCCTAGTTCTGTGTTAAATCTTAACTCTGTTTTTTCCTTGAGAGTATGTCAAAGCAGGTCTGGATTTAAATGATATCTGACTTGATATCCAGAAAGAAATTTGTTTCTTTCCTTCTTTCACCTTCACTCCTTAATGTTCCATCACACCATCTATCTAAAAGATTCTTTAGTATAGATGACTTGCCCTATGGAAACCCTTGGTTAGTTGTTATGCAAGTAATCCCCTTTCATGACTCCATAGCCCAATGGATTGACACTTTCTGACCTATCTTCTTTTGCCAAAACATCCTGCTGCTTCGTTCCTTTCATTCCACAAACTTCTTAGTTGATGATCTCCAACCCAACAACCAACCAAATCATTTAAAACAACCCTTGTGCTTCATAACTAGCCTAATATCTCATCTTGAGCTTTCAAGGATATATAGTTCTTTGTATTTATGGAGAGATCCCTCTCCAGATCTAGGAGGGCTAGATCCTAGGATCCCAAAGTGGCTATGATGTTGTCTGGTCTTTTGGTCTTGCCAATCTGGCCAAAACACTGGAACCCCAACATTGCCTACACTTGGATTCTAGCTAAGAAGATAACCAAATTAGATCCAAAGAGAAAAGATAATGATTATAGGGTACAACAACACTATAAGGTTTATAGGTTGATTGATATTGACACTAATAGGGTAAGCTTCAATAGTGAAGTTGTTGTTGATGAGGAGGTTGGACCTTTCCAAACTTATTAATTAGAAGCTATAAGGGGTTGAGGATTCAGGTGTCAAGCTTCAGGTAGTTGCACTTGAAGGGGGTTGGAATATTTTTAGCATGATGAGTCTCCTAGACTAGTAATTTATGATCTAGATATAGGTGGTCTAGGTCATGGTGACAATACTGACTTGGAAGAGGAAGATCATAAGAAGAGACCCGAGTAATGGCACAACACCATTAGATATGTGTGAGTAAGAAAAATGATAAAGGGATGATTATTGAATGGAAAGAGAAAACAGAGAACACAGTCAAATTTTCTATCATGGTCAATATTAAGGAAATCTATGAGTCAGAATGTTTGAGGAAGCACAAGGGAGACCAAATTGGGAAAGAGCCATGGTAGTCAAATATAAGGGTTTGATGAAAAATCAAACTTGTGGTCTCACATCACTTCCATTAGGGAAGAAACCTATTGGCTGCAAAGGGATGTACAATATCAAGTACAGGGAAAATGATACATTTGACAAGTACAAAGTATGGTTGGTTGCATAAGGGTTTTCTTAGGAATAGGGCATTGAATATGAGGATACCTGTGTTCCTACAACAAATATGAGCACCATCCAATTGGTTCTAGCCACTTTAGCACAATTTGGCTAGAAGTCCCATTGTATGGATGTGAAAATTGCCTTTCTTAATGGAGATTTGTGGGAAGAAGTCTACATGTATCAACCATACTGTTTTCAAGTTTCAGGGAAGGAGCATCTGGTCTGCAGACTGAAGAAGGCTCTATATGGTTTGAAATAGGCACCTAGGGCATGGTATATCAAGATTGATAGGTATTTGGATGAACAGGGTTTCCAGTGGAGTGCTTCAGACAACATGTATGTGAAAAGAGTTGGTAATGATATCATCTTTCTATTCATACATGTAGATGATATCATTATCATACGTAATGAGGCAAGTTCAATAACACATCTAATCCAATATGAGAATTTTTTTTGACTTGATAGATCTAGAACTCCCACACTACTGTTGTTGTAGAAGTTTGGAAAATAGGTAACAACATTTTTGTCTCACAAAAAAAAATATGCCAGGAGTTTGTTAGACAAGTTTAGAATGACAAATTGCAAAGTCTCGTCTACACCTATGGAGAAAGGGTTTGAAACTTTCAACCAAAACTGACTCTAAGGTAGTCAATGAGTCAATGTATAGGCAACTAGTTGGTAGCTTGATATATCTTAGAGTCCCTAGACTTGATTTGAGCTTCGTTGTGAGCTTCATTTCCAGATTCATGATAATGCCAAAGGTAGAGCACTAGTCAACAACAAAGTAAGTGTGGAGATATGTGAAAGGGACACTTGACTTTGGCATTTTCTACAACAGAAGCAAAGACCGTAGCCTGTGTGGGTATACAGATTTAGATTGGGAAGGTTCTCTTGATAATAGAAAATATACTTCTGGATATGTTGTTAGCCTTGGCATAGGTGCAATCACATGGAGCAGCAAGAAGCAGCATGCACAAGCCGGGAGCCCTTTTGTCAAAAGAAGAAAAATATTGAGGAGTAGTGAAAGAAGCATGCTAGGAAGTTTGGTTCAAGAGGATGCATTGGAATGAAAAAAACATAGCCAACACCCCTGTGATGTGAGAACCAAGGCTTGATGAAACGTGCCAAGCATCTGGTCTTTCACGAGCATACCAAACATGTTGAGGTATATTACCACTTCATCACATAGTTTGTAGAAGATGGGTTTATCAAATTGTAGTATTGTCCTATAAAGAATCAAACTGCAGACATTCTCACCAAGGGTTTGGATCCTGAAAAATATGTAAAATTATGGGATAAGCTTGGTGTAGTTAGTATATTGACCATTAAGGGAGGGTATTAAAGTAAATATTAGTTCACTATTCAATAATGGTCAATTAGGTACTAGATTTAGGCACTAATAAAGTCATATGGAATTTAGTTTATTTTATGTGTTTGATGTCTTATTTCACTTTAGTGTGTGTTTCAGTTTATCTCACATTCATAAAGTGGATTGACACAACTTTATTGTAACCTATATAAGAATTTTTTTTTCTCACTATTAACTTAAAGGCACATGAAAACAATGAAAAGAGGGTTTTTTGTAGTTGCAAGACACAATATTGTTTTTGCAAAGTGGAAGGCACATGAAAAAAGGCCCTTTATCTATCCTTTCCTCAGGTACAAGAAACCCAAAATATTTTCTCACAGTTTTTTTATATTCTTCTCCAACAACCCCAATGAATTACTTCACTTTCATTAGTTTGAAAAAAAAGAGAAATACATAAGAACAGAACACCACCTTTGGATAATTTTAATTTTCAGCCCCTTGAGAGCTTTATTTGCTTCCCTTAGCTTCTCTTTGAGAGAGAGCTTGGTTGTATTTGTAGTCAATTTTACTACTTTCCCATAAATACTAATGCACATGAATGCTCTTGTGAAAAAATATTGTAGATAGGTCCATGTCCAACACCAATCCCTTAGTCGCGGGCCTCAGACTTTGATAATATCCCCTTGAAGCCACCACTGCACCGCCAATATCTCCATCTCGTTCAAATTTCTTTGGATAAAGACTTCTTCCCACTAGAATTTGAGTCTCATTCAGATGCTCCCTCACGACTAGATCCAAGCACTGCAGAAGCTATGCATTTAATTCTACATGTTTCTTATCATTGGTGTTTAGAAATTGGGCCAAAGACACTCCACTAAGCTCATGCCCACTATACTTCAGCACCACAGAAAAATCTTTGGTTGTGGCCTCTTCATCTTTTAGTAGTTTAACATTGTATTTTCCTTTAGGCAAACGCTGCTTACTGTATATTTTTTTTCCCATAAAAAACAATTTTAGCATTACCAATAGATGCGCGATTTTCTATCAACAACTTATTTCTAACTTTCACTCTATCTTCTTTGGAAACCCTACCTACTTTCACTTCCTTTTCTGCTTTCCCAAGTTTCTTCTCCTTTTCCTTCTTCCCAGCTCCATTATTGACTCTCTGATCTAAGTCATAGTGGAAAATGTTCATATATGGTGAATGGTAATCCATTGCCATTTAAAAGGAAAATTTTTGCTGGAAAAATTATGCACACTGTTGATGATTAAACCAGTTGTGAGAATCCTTCTCCTTACGGTGTATTAAATGACGTATAGAGTTGTAAACAGTAAATATTTCTTAAGGCTATCGGGTACATGAAATTATTAAATAACGTATAGTAGCATAAAGATTGCTTGCCCTCTTTACTTTCTTTGCAGATTTGAAAATATGTTAAAATTAACTTCATGAAATTCCAGAATTTACCTTTCTCTACCAGGGAAAATGGGAAAAGTGAACTTATCATAAAAGCACTTCATTGGTAGTGAATAAATGAGAGATGAAGAAAAAGCCAAAGGCCAAGATTAGGCTCGTGAAAATTGTGATCGTTATGAATGTGATGGACATCGCAATTGCCCGCTACAATGAATGCAATGCCTTGATGTACAACTTTCAGTGCTAAAATCCTGTATTGCATTTTATTTATCTGTTTCTATTTTATCATGTCTGTGGACAGGCCACCGAGAAGATAATAGTTACATGGCCGTGTTTAAATAAACCTAGTGACGGCAAGAGCTTGTCATGGGCACTAGAGAGGGTGTTAATGAGCCCTGAGTTAAAGAGCCAAAAGTTGATGGCCCTGTGGTCAAGGTTCTAGGAAGCTGTGAAAGACATGGTGCAGTTAATTATCGACAATGACGGTGTGAATGACTTGTTTTATGTCCTAGATCCATTATTGACTCTTTGTATATAGAAGTCATAGTGGAAAATTTTTACTCTCGGATTAAAGTTAACACGAAAATGATTGGCATAAAGTCTGATAGGCCCAATGGCTCTCTTGCCTCCGACATCTGGTCGATTAATGGGAACACGAGTGGCCTTAAATCTCTGTCCACTCTCCAAATTGATTTCTACTACAATGGATCTGAATGAAACAAAGTTCAAAGGCATCTGGACACTGATAAATCCCTCGGCAGACTCCTTCGCAGAAGCCATCGATGTCAAGCAGCTGGCTTCAGCTGCAGGTGGAGACACTTGCATAGGGATGGAAGGTACCTTAGAAGGCTCTTGAGTACTGATATTAAGATCCCTCATTTGGGAAGCCAGAACAGTTGCACGAATATTATAAATATATTCTTGAAGCAGAGGACATCAGGTTGATCTACTGAACCCTTACCTTTGCCTCTTCCCTGACGCTGTCCCTCGCCTTGACCCAGACTTTTGCCTTGGCCTCGGATTCCATTTCCACCTCTACCTATTCCTCTTCCGCTAGAGGTGCCTCCCTGATCCATAGACAAAGAAACAAAAATGAACTACAGTGATATGAAATTAAATTAAATCAGTCTCAAGTCTTCCCAAACTATTGGAATCCGACCTACTCTGCAAACTGATATAGAGGGAAAACTCCGCTTTTAATTTATAATAAATGCAATGAACTTAAAACCAGAGTGGAGAGAATATTTCAACTTCCACTGCAAGAAACCTAGAAATCCAAGGGCGAAGAAGAGTGGAGGAGTGGTCTTTAGTTGGAGTTAACAACACCCTTCAATTTTTTTTTTTTCAAAGGGAGCTAATAAGAGTCATTATTTTTCCTCAATATAGAAATTAGGATATAAATTACCATTACAGACTGCACTACAGATTGAAATAAATATATATTAATTGCAGAGAACTCAATAGAAACCATAAACATCTATATTTCAGTATAACATAACCAGCTACCAGAACCTACTAAAATTACCATATCCATAAACTAATTCAACTTACCTCTTAATAGACTGTAATTGGCATGTACAACAACGAAGAGAACGTAGCCATGTACTGACATGACATCGAAGACTTGGACGGTCCTCCTCCGACCTGTTCCAAAAGAACTAAACATCAAAAGCCCTAAACATAAATTAAAAAAAAGGGTTTTTATAAAATCCTCACGCAGTCTTAAATATTTGTTAAGTGGCGCCAAAATCTATTTGGGCAACACTAATTTATTTTATTTGTTTTGGGTTGGGTTTAGTTAAAAAGCTGCTGGGCGGGAATTTAATTTTCATTTTTTTTTCAAATATTTGGATTTTTAATAATTAATTTATTTTTTATATTAAAAAAATAAAATATTTAATCAATTAAAAATCATTTTAATTTAATTTTTCAAATTAAAAGTATTTTTAATATTTATCATTAAACTTATCCTAGTAATATGGGTGAAATTGGTGTTTATGTTGTAAAGAGAAAAAATATTACTTGTTTTTTTTTTCTATTGAGAAGATATAGAAAATGATTGTCATGATTGGAATGTTCATGCATCAATCTACATTGGCTTGTTAGAATTATGAAACAAACCACCATTATATATTTAAAATATCAATATGACACATTTTTATGAGTAAAATTATGAAACACCATGGAACAATTGAGCATAGAATTTATGGCAAAAAAATTTAAGAGTTAGAATAGAGTCTTTAAGTGATCACAATAAAAATAATACACATCAGAGATATATACATGAATCATATATATCAAGCTAAAGTGATCGCTAAAGCAACATCTTCCTACGTCACCTAGTGTCCTAGATGGGCAAGGAAAGGTGTTATCAAACCAATTATACAACCATTCATATATCTTAGTTGGAAAATGATTAATGTCACAAGAATCACAAGGGTTTAGATGTCAACCAAAATTTAAAAGTATCCACTAAAAACTCATATAGAAAGTGGGGTAACAGGTCCTATGACATCCAACGTGTGATTTGCAATGGGAAATCCTCAACAGTCTCTTTGGAGAAATAATGTCCCATTAAGGGGTTCAATAAGAGGTATGAGGCCCCACCAATTTGATAGTTGAAGAAGTTTGAATATTGGCTTGTCAATTTTGGCACTAAGAAGGAAAGGCAACATGGAAGGAGGTGACCCCATTGGAAAGTTCAAAAGGGGAAGGCCACATAAGGCCTTATATAAAGATCTAAATCCAAGGACCTCCCTCATAAAAATATTAGACATGTATTGGAAGAAAGTAGATAATGACCATATAAATATTGATAAAATAAAATATAACATCCCTTGAATCCCATAATAAATGGATCATCTATAGATGAGGTGATCCTCTAACTCAATGTTGTGCATATGGAAAAGCTATAATATATTATTGAGAAGAGGAATATCATGATGTCATTAGTTTCAGCTAGACACTAATGTAAACCCACTTTGAAACCACCAAGAGGGATCTGAAGGGCAACGTCTAGTGCTCTTGTGTGTATGACGGTTAAAAAATAAGCCCCCCTCTTATTTGCATGAAGTGTTCCTAGTACAAATCCATCTTAGAGTCAAGGCCATGAAAAAATGAAGTCCAATTACTAAATTTATTGTTCATAAATAACCTCTTTAACAACTTGACCCAAACATATAATGATTTCATTTACATTGGAGGTGTATGTCACTTGAATCATGTTACAAATTTAATCACTCCCCCACAAAAAGGTGTCATGCTCCCTTGTGATGATGTATAAACCCTAATGGAGAACAATCTTGTGATGTAAAAGGAACTTAAACATGATGTAACTTTAATAGTGCCCTACATTCACCCCTTGGCTCACCACTCATGGAAAATGTGAGGCTATTTCAAGCATTGATAAGGATAATATGATCTTATTTTCTATTATGTATAGTATTCTACATTGACATAATTGCGTTTTTTTAGAAAAGAAAATATTTGTATCAAGGGTTAGCTCCTTTTTCATTAGGGTTGAAGAGGTTTCGTCATTATGCATGATCTATTCATTGCCAACTCCTTCTGTGGGAGAGCACTACAAGCTCCATGTCAACATGAAGTGTAGATATTCTAAGAAATTCTTATTGAGGTCTTGCACATTATCCAGTTGTTCTACATTTGGTATACATGTGAATAAGGGAATTACCCACAAACACACACCCTCGAGACTAATACGGCCTATTTATCTAAAAATCAAATGATACCAATATTATTGGTTAGAGGTGAAGGATTCTCCTAACAAGTTATTTTGTTGGTTTGAGGTGTTTTTTTTTTCCCTTTTATACTAAGTGGTTAAGGGCTTCAAGAGTTAAGAGTTAAGGGCCAAGGGCTTGTGGGGAAACATATTTAAGGGTTAAGGGCTTAATAATTAAGGGATTTAGGTGTTAGGGGTTAAGGGGTTAGGTTTTAAGGTGTTTAGGGGTTATGGATTAAGGTTTAAGGGTCACAAGTTAATAGAATAAGGGGTTAGTTCTTAGGGGGTTCATGGATTCTAGGTTAGGAGTTAGTGGCTTAAGGTTTAATGCATTAAGGGGTTGATGGCTTATGAGTTATGAGTGTAGGCATTAAGGGATTATGGATTCGGGATTAAGTGATAGGGAATTTAGTGGTTATGGGTTAATGGATTATTGGTTGTGATAATGGGGCACCTAATCCCCTTATCACCACTATCAGGGGTTCCCCTTTCAATTTCTCTTGTTACCTTCCCTCTATGCCCCCTAGCCCCTATGACATTAGATCTTAATCCCCCTTCTCATTCTCTAATGTGTGGATTATAGATCTTAGTAAACCATGCTTGGACATCCCACTTCTACCCATCCATGGTACATGTGTGTCCCCTAGTCCTGTTCAATACACCACAAAATACTCTTCCCACCTTTTTGGTCATATCATTAAACTTATCCTAACATTATGGGTGAAATTGGTGTTTATGCTGTAAAGTGAGCAATAAAAAATATTACTTGTTTTTCTATTGAGAAGATGTAGAAATTGATTATTATGATTGGAATGTGCATGCATCAATCTACATTGGCTTGTTTTTCGGGCTTAGCATTGAATAATCATTTGGTCATACTCCATCCTATCGATGGAGTCTGATATCACAAATGTATCGATGGGAAGTTTGAGAGATTTTTTTTAAATCTTGTGTGTTGTGGTATATAGCTCCTTGAGAATGCGTCTGAAAGATAGCTAGTCTAAAGAGTTTGGGGAATCTATGATATCCTGTAGGATGGGATGTAGGTAGATGTTTTCTATCATGAATTATTGACCCAATTGACATGATTTTTGAATCCCCCATGATCTATAGGGATTTGAATCTTTTTATCGATGAAATTTCCAGAAGGGTACAAAGAGCAATGAAATCAACTCAATTGTTGGAGCCTTAACTTTTCGTATATCTTACTTTCTCGCTATAATATTGGGAGAGGAAGAGTACCACACCCACTCTGTATATAGGTGGGATAACTGGTGCAACACCATCAAAGAAGTCACTGGAGCATCCAAGAGGGAGTGGAGGAATTACCATAATCCATTATTTTTGTGGTTTAGGATGAATCTTGTCTTCTAAACACTTTTTAATATTAATTCAATTGTGATATTTATTAGAATTTCTCGTGAACAAAATTTATTTTTGTTCCAATCCCACTAGACATTTCTAATTAGAATGCATGGGAAACCTTTATAATACTCTTCCATGATGTTGAGTTACTAAGTTTTGAATTTATTCCAAGCTTAGATAGGACCACGAGCCTATCATGTTAAATTTTTCAACGGTGGTGGTGATGACCTCTACATTGTGTAAGGAAAAGAGATAAATAAGTGTGAAGAAATATCATCATATGAATTGAATAAAGGATAGATGTTGGGGTGATTCGTAAAATATCATGGATATTTCTTGTGAAAAAAATGTGTTGTTGTTCCGATCCCACCAGATATTGCTGATTAGAATACATGGGAAACCTTATTAATAATCTTCCATGATGTTGAGTAACTAAGTTTTGAAATTTTCTTCCAAGCTTAGAAAGGACCACGAGCCTATAATGTTCAATTTTGCAAGGGTGGTGGTGATGATATGCACTGTGTTCGGACAAGAGATAAATAAGTGTGAAGAAATATAATCGTATGAATTGCATAAAGGATATATGTTGGGGTGATTCATAAACTATCATGGATATTTCTCATGAACAAAATGCGTTGTTGTTCGAATGCCACCTGAAATTGATGATTAGAATGCATGGGAAACCTTTATAATAATATTCCATATGATGTTGTGTAACTAAATTTTGAAATCTTCTTCCAAGCTTAGATAGGACCATGAGCCTATCATGTTCAAATTTTCAAGGGTGGTGGGGATGACCTGCGTTGTGTTGGGAGAAGAGATAAATAAGTGGGAAGAAATATCATTATATGAATTGCATAAAGGATAGATGTTGGGGTGATTCATAAAATATCATGGACATTTCTCGTGAAAAAAATGTTTTGTTGTTCCAATCACACCTAATTTGTTGATTAGAATGCATGGGAAGCCTTTATAATAATCTTCCCTGATCTTGTGTAACTAAGTTTTGAAATTTTCTTCCAAGCTTAGATAGGACCACATGTCTATCATGTTCAAATTTTCAAGGGTGGTGGTGATGACCTGCATTATGTTGGGACAAGAGATAAATAAGTGTGAAGAAATATCATCATATGACTTGCATAAAGGATAGATGTTGGGGTGATTCATAAACAATCATGGATATTTCTCGTGAAAAAAATGTGTTGTTGTTCCAATCCCACCAAATATTGTTGATTAGAATGCATGGGAAAAATTTATAATAATCTTCCATGATGTTGTGTAACTAAGTAATGAAATTATATTCCACGCTTAGATATGACCACGAGCCTATCATGTTTTAATTTTCAAGGGTGTTGGTGATGAACTGCACTGCGTTGGGACTAGAGATAAATAAGTGTGAAGAAATATCATCATATGACTTGCATAAAGGATAGATGTTGGGGTGATTCGTAAACTATCATGGATATTTCTCGTGAAAAAAATGTGTTTTTGTTCCAATCCCACTAGATATTTTTGATTAGAATGCATGGGAACCCTTTATAACAATCTTTCATCATGTTGTGTAACTAAATTTTGAAATTTTCTTCCAAGCTTAGATAGGACCACAAGCCTGTCATGCTCAATTTTGCAAGGGTGGTGGTGATGACCTGCACTGTGTTGGGTCAACTAAAGATAAATAAGTGTGAAGAAATATCGTCATATGACTTGCATAAATGATATACGTTGGGGTGATTCGTAAGCTATCATAGATATTCCACTAGACAATTCATCATAACAAACCGGATAAAACTATATTTAAAAATGAATGAATACGAGTTTGTGATAGGAAGTGTTAGTGAGTTTTGGGTGTGCTAAGGAGGGAGTGATGTCAAGGCATGCTAGGCAGTGTTAAGGCATTCTAGAGGCCAGGGAAACGCGCTAAGATGTGCTAGGTGCTAGGGTGTGCCAATGCATTCCAGGCTCGAGTGTTTGGGAGTGGCAAGGAAAAACAAGGGAGCACTAGTCTCAAATGCATGGAAATGAATGAATAAGAGTGTGTGATAGTGAGTATCAATGAGTTATATGTGTGTTAAGGAGGGATTTTAGGGATTGAGAACTTCCTTCATAAGTCTTATTCTTCTCCCTCAATCCTTTAATCCCCCTCCTTTATCCCTGGAAGATCAAGTCCCTTGCTTAAAAGGAAAGCAAGTCAAACTCTTTATTCTATCTTAAGGAAATGGTTTCTAGGGTCACTTACCACCTATTCATTGACCAATACACTACAAGTGACTTCCTAAACTGCTAAGACTCCTCCCATTAGTGAAATCCCGTGAAGAGAAAGGAGCCCTAGTTGTGGTGACAATGGGCTAAAACTCCACCGTTGCCCTTGTCCTAGCATTTGCCCTCTTAGGAACCCCTTTTAGGTCCATTACTAGTTTGAGTGCTAATAAGTTGTTCACAACTCCATTTGTGAACAACTCTTTGGTATGCCCACTTTTTCCATACTACAACTCCAAGATGAGAAGTCTAGGGCTATGGAGGTTTCCCTTATTCTCACTGAATTAATAATCTACAATATAGTGAACTAGGGCTAGTTGGCTGGCCCACTTGACTGCTACTTTAGTCCTTCAAAGTTTGCACATCCTTACGCCCTATACACCTTCCCTTCTACCAATCTTGTTGTCCTTCACAAGTATAAGAGTTAGGGATATTCTTTGATAGTCACCTAACATCCCTCCAACTATACTTGGACTACCATCAATATTCCCAACCACAGTAAATTATTTTTACTGATCTAAGGCCCACAATATTGTCTTCATATAGGGATCTTCAAATCTTCCACCTAACAATGGTTTGAGTCCTCTCAAAATCATTTTTCTTGTGTATCAACAATTTGATATTTTTTGTCCAGTATATGAAAAAATATGAACTACTCCTCTTATCATCCCTATAATAATTTGTAGATGACTGAACTAGGGTCAAAAATCAGCTACTAACAGTCCATTGACTAATTTTTTATAGATTTATTCAGATTTCTGTCTAGAACTCTATGGATATTCCACCAAAATCAACTTCTCTGCATGTCAATCCATTTTTCATATGGCACATTTATTCTGCATGTTGAATCTTCTACTTAGGTTCCGCCCTCCTTTGGATCTACTATCTCCACACATACTGAATCTGCAAACCATCTTCCAGATCTATGGTCTATATTGCAGAAATAAACCTCGCTCTAAGGGTCACAACCAATCTTCTTCTACGCAAATTGGTCACAGTCTTAAGGGCATAGCTTATGAACTAAACATGCTAGGAAATTTTCGTAAAGAGGGAACTATACTTAAAAACTTCTATATGTTGTAGAACAAACCCTATCCACCCATAGAAAAAACCACGAGTATTTCCTCCATAAGAGACTTGACCTAGTTCATATGGATCCATAGATTATGGGAATTTCTTTGACTGAATATTGACATGAACTTCAGATCTCAATTTCAACCCTCAAACTCGGGTTACCTCAGTCAATATTACACCTGCATCTACTTATGTTCTGGCTCTAAATTACAGTGCAAGCCCTCCTCCATTTACGTTGGTATTCATCACAGACCTTGGGGCCTACTAATCACCACAGGACAATATCATATCAACCATCTCTTCTATTTCATGTAGAAAATCTAACCAATGGGATTAAATATGATCTTGTAATGTACTAAAATAATACACTGAATCCTTCCTACAATTTGTGGAAACAAAACAAGGTCGCACAATCACATATAAGTAAAAGAAATAAATTATAAATCGCACAACACAAGTTGTATATGGGGAAAGAAACTGCTCAAAACCCCTCTATCTCTATTGTGTATTAAGTCAAGGAATCATGAAACAATACAATTCTTAATCTCTCATGAGATTCTCCAACACTCTGTTAATTGTCTCCTACTAATCTAGGAAAAATCGGTCTAATACTTGGCCAATTCTCAACCTTCCTTCAACCTTTTTTCCTCATGCAATTCCTAGGGAATCAGATCCATATTAATTAGGAAAATCAACCTTCCTTGATTGTGCAATCCATCATGGCATCCCAATGACTTTACAATTTCACATGGGAAATTTTGTATAAATACAATTGATAGTTATGTTCCCTTTAACCTATGTCTCAACTAGGTCTTCCTCGGAACTGACATGCATGCAATTATTAGTAGTGAATCATCAGTTATCTGATTGATCACTCATTGTGAATTAAACCTAATTTAATTCAGTGGACCTATCACTAGCTCATCACTCAAGTTGAACCATTTAAACTAATTTTAACTCAATTAGTTGAGTTAACTACTTCACACCTAGACCCCACTAATGCATCAACTACAACTGGACCCCCAAAATATTAGAATCCCTATACATGCCTCATCTTAGAACCTCATGATCCGAACATGGAGGAACACAATAAAATACATAAATAAACATAAACACATATATGCAGTAGGAATAACACTTCATTTCATTAATATAAAACAATGAAAAATTCTTACAGACAAAATGGAAAATAAACTAGCTCGGGTTATGGTAGCTTATCTTTTAGAAGAGATGTGGTGGCTACATGCCTCTAAACTGTGTTACAAAAAGGCTCAAGGGCATTTTTATTATTGAAAAATAAGAGAAAACCCTAACCTGAAGAGATGTAACACCAAGAGTTTCTGGGCCTCGTTGGGGGTAGTTGGGCAGCCAAATTCCCGGGGTCATAACTTGGTCATATGATATCAATTGGACGCACATGATACCTCGTTATAAATATCTCTCTGAAAACAGATCTGGAAGTTCAGGCCCCGAAAAACTGACAAAAATAGTAAATTGTGCTAAATTAAGGAAACTGAAAAATGAAGAGAGACAATGGTGAGGGCCCAAGTGGAATAGGCGGGTGGCCACCAATATCCACCTTGATCACCTCAACTCAAATTTCTTGAGCTAACTCAGTCATCATGACTTAGTTAACTGACCCAAGTTTTTATGAGATGAACTTACAATTTATTGTCCAATTTATTTAATGGAAAAATAAACCAGACGCCTCACATTCCTCACTCCTAGTACAACGAAATTCCTCACTAGTGTGGGTGAATTTTTTTTTGTCCTTTCTGGTTGCAAATTTCTCTATTTCTTGTTCCAAATATCAACATTCCCTATGAACAAGAAATGAATTCAATCTATCCCAATCCAATACCTTTGGAATTCTGCATGCAACACTTCTCTAGTGTTGTTTGCACCTGCAAATCCTAAAACTAAATAGTCTCTGAACAACTAAATCTGTATAATACATTTGTCATCAGAGTCTTATGACTGATTCTAGCTACTGCACCTATTCACTGAACTCTCTGCGCTACTGTTGACATCTGCATCAGTGCCATTTTCATTGTTTCCAACTCTGATCTATGCTGCAGTATCTGACATTTGTCACTCTCATTTATGTCTTCCTGACATCTGACTGCATCCATATAACTGATCCTTCCTACTACTGTTGTACTGTGGAATCCTCGTAGCTAGGTTCGATCCATGAGACACACCGTCTCAATAGAACCTGCCCAAATTTATTATCTACGGATTATGTCTACACATCACCCCACCTTTCACTTGGAGGTATAGTTGCATGTGCTCCCTCTACCCATATGGCTCGAAATTTACCCCTCATGGAAGTCTCTGCTTGAGTGCACGCTTCCACTTGGTCTCCTCTTTGCTTCTCCAATTGTGGCTGCTCCACAACCTTCTAAGGCTTATTCTAAGGATGCATGTTGAGAGGTAATTTGTACTCCCTCTCAACAGCCAAGTCTCTAACCTCTGCTTTGCTCCTCAAAGCTTTCGATTCATCTGGTACCTCAAGTGCATATAGGTTGTTGACTCAGGCACATTGTAATTGTCTCACCATTACAAAAGTTTCTAAAAAATATTTGATTCTAAATTGACGATATGTCCCTCATCTGAGCTCCGAATTGATTTTCCATTTGGGTGGTTTTTCACAAGGAATCCAAATATGTTTTTTTTTTTTGAAAAATTTACACTAAAATCTTGAGATATTCTCTGTAAACTCGTCACCCAAAAAAATCCTTCTTTGATACCATGTAGAAAATATAACCAACAAGATTCAATCTGACCTTGTAATGTACTAAAACATGATACTTAATCCTTCCTACAATTTTCGGAAATAAAACACAATCGCACAATCACATATAAGTAAGAGAAATAAATTATTAGTCACACAACACAATTTGTATCTAGGGAAATCAACTGCTCAAAACCACTGTATATCTATTTTGTATTAAGTCAAGGAATCACGAAACAATAAAATGCTTAATCTCTCATGAGATTCTCCAACACTCTGCCAATTGTCTCCCGCTGATCTAGGCAAACTCGGTCTAGTACTTAGCCAATTCTCAACCTTCCTTCAGCCTGACTTGCTCATGAAATTCCTAGGGAATTAGCTTCCTATTAATTAGGAAAATCAGAATTCCTTGATTGTTCAATACGTCATGGCATCCCAATGAATTTATAATTTCACATGGGAACTTTTGTATAAATAAAATTGATATTTATGTTCCCTTTAACCTCTGTCTCAACTGATTCCTAGAAATTGACATGCATGCAGCTATTAATAGTGAATTATCAGTTTTATTATTGATCACTCATTGTGAATTAGATCTAATTTAATTTACTAGCCAACCTCTCAATAGCTCATCAATTAGTTAGAACTATTTAAACTGTTTTTAAATCATGTAATTGAGTTAACTAATTCACACATGCACCCAACTAATGCATCAACTACAACTAGACCCAAAAAATATTAGATTAGTCCCTCTACATGCCCCATCTTAGGCCCTCAACTCGAATTTCTTGAGCTAACTCAATCATCATGACTTAGTTAACTGACACAAGTTGTTATGAGATGAAATTACAATTTATTGTCCAATTTATTTAAGGGAAAAATAAATTAGACGCCCCACATTCCTCACTCCTGGTGCACCAAAATTCCTCACTAGTGTGGGTGCATTTTTTTTTTGTACTTTCTGGTTTCCAATTTAAATGTTTCTTGTTGAAAATTTCAACATTTCAGAATTTGATGTGGCCTTCACATAAATACACCATTGAAATCACATGCCCAGATTCTCATGAGAAACCTCTCTTAAGCTTGATTTTCCATAAGTTGAGAACCAAAAATATGCCATCCTACTTCCTAGCTCGAACTGACCATTAAGGTATGAAAAATTCTTGTGAACCCTTGCATGATGATATTTCTCTTGGAGGATGATCATGGCCTCCCTTTAGCAGCCCTTACTTGGCCCTCTTACTCAACCTACTTTAGGACTACATGTCTCTTCACCACCTTGATCAAATGAGATCCTTCTCACTTGTTGTTATTTCCTTCATCCTAAGGCCTCCTTAAATAGTTTTTCCTAGACCTCTTATAGAACTTATGGGTTTTATCCACTTAGACCTTAGGAAATATTAATTTTCCTTTTTAATTTTCTTTTATATTTTAAACCCCATCTTGTGTCCAAAATCCCTTTTCTTGGATTCTTTGCCGACATAGCCTTTTGTGACTAAATTTACACAAACGCATATCACTAGGCTTGTGGAGTAACTCCCAAGATACACAATTCAACAACATAGTCTAGTTGTAGTAACTATAACTTGGTCAAGATCTTGTAGTCAAGCGAGGGCTTGGTTGGGTACCCAAGTTGAAAATGAAGTAAGGGTAGTTGGGAGGGCATGATAGATAGGGAGGGTGAGGTCATGCACATTAGGAATGAAAAGGCATGCTAACACATGTCAGACAACGTCAATGCATGTAGTTGAAGTGTGTTAGGGAGTGTCAGGGCATATCAAGGGATAATAGGTCAAAATCCATGGAAAGGAATGAATAAGAGTGTGTGCGAGGGAGTGTCAATGAATTCAAGTGTGCTAAGGAAGAAGTGTGTTAGGAGAAGTTCAGAATAGGATTTACAGGATGCAAGCCTATGATTTTTATATGGGGCTCGACAAAGAATTTTTAGACAAAGGGAGATCACTTTGTGCTAGGCTCAACAATATTGTTTTGCCTTTAGCTATTTTTTTTTTATATGAGATGTGGCACACTTTGGATAATTTCATATTGTGTATTTTTGCGTATAATTTTTGGGGCACTCGATTTGTGTCGGCTTATATCTTGTGTGCCTTTTGCATCTTATGGTTCTTGAAAACTCTCAGTTAATGTTCTACTGTTTATATGAAATTAACATACATGTGAAATATTTCCTATGTAAGTTATGTTTATTAGTTGTTTTATGGCCATGGTTAGATCATGTGATCCTTGTCTTGGTAACTAGTTAAGTGGGAAAAGCTGAGCTTGGACATGAGTGGTAGAAGATGAGTTGTAGGCAGTTCTTAGGTGAACAAGTCACAATCTACTTGTAGTAGGTGCAATTGGTGAAGTTGTTTCGGTTGAAGCAAGCTAACATTATCACATGAACTGCAGTAGCCAAGGAATTGATTGGGTTCCCAATTTGTGAAAAAAATGTAAAGGCTGGCTGTGAGGACATGAGTGCCAAGGCGTGCTAGGGAATGCTAAGATGTGTCAAATAGTGCGAAGGCATCTCAAACATGCTAAGATGTGCCAAGTGATAATGCATGCCAATATGTACAAGGGCGTGTCAATGTGTGCCAGGGACTGTCAAGGAAACAAAAGGGAAAAGCAAGTTAAAATACAAGGAAATGAACACATAAGAGGGTTAATAAGTCATCAATTTACCTTTTCCAAGAGGGGCATGCTAGGCACACCAACACTAGGTGCCAATAGGTGCCAAGTGAAAAGTCTTAGTGCATTCTAAGTGCTAAGTATTCCTTTGTTGCTTCTCATCTACTTTCCAATAGTTGATATCAAATAAATTTAATATTAAACCAGGCCAAATCATACCAAGGCATGTTAACGTATTCCATACATGCTAATAATTTCTAAACGCCAACACGTTCCAAGTGCCAATATGTGTCAGGGAGTGTTATGCATGCTATGAAGTGGAAGGGCATGTTGAAGAGTGCTAAGGTGTGCTAGAGAGTGCTAATGCATGTTGAGGAGTGTTAAGGAGTAATAGGACAAAACATTAAGGGAGCGCAAGGTCAAAATTCATGGAATTTAATGAATATGAGGAACGTGTGCCAAGGACTAGTGTTAATGAGTGCTAGTTGTCATGTCAAGGAGGGAGTGACAAAGTATGCTAAGGATTTGTAAGGCATACTAGGGAATATCAAGGCATGCCCAGAAGTCTCAAATTGTGCTTAGGAGTTCCAAGGTGTGCTAATTATATGTGCCAAATAGTGCCAATATATGCCAATACATGCTAGGTGCTAAGGATGTGCAGGGTTCTAGGGTATGTCAATATGTGTCAAGAAGTTTCAAGGAAACAAAAGGAAGAACCAATAAGAGGGTTAATAAGTCGGGAATTTTCAAAAGGGGCATGCTAGTCACACTAATAATAGGTCCCAATACATGCCAAGTGAAATTGTGTGCCAAGTGCTAATGTATGTCAATGCATTCAACCAAGGTGTTCCAGGGCATGCTAGGGACTACATGCATGCCAACAGATGACACACATGCCGCCATTTGCTTGGGCGTCATTGTCATGAAAAGATGTTCTAGGTACAAAGATGTTCCAAGACAGTGAAGTGCTAAGAAATGTTATTGTGTGCCAAAGAATTAAGTTAAGGTGTGCCTGGATTGTTGAAGAGTTTTAGGTCTTCCTCATTAATAAACTTGACAGAGATTGGTTATGTATTAAATAATATATTTCCTACACACACTAGTGGGAATTTATCTAAAGGGAATTTTCTAGATAATAAAATTAATGTGTTGACTCATAGGAAAAATCTATTCGACTAGTCATTACTTGAGGGAAATGATATGCACTAATTACTTCTTAAAAAATTGACTAACTCTAACCACTATGGCCTTGGACATATTATAAAAAATACTCCACAATAATTATATTAAATCATTATCTTTTGACAAAAATATATTAACAGGCACATAACGTCATAAAAAACTCATTGGAATGATCAATGATGACGAACATTTTTTGACTGTCACCAAAAGTAACAAAAAGAGCATCGGTGAGGGTCATTAAAATTTCTTCACTGGAAGTGTCACCAAAGAGAGAATTAGTGATGGGCCTTTAATGACCCTCACCAAAAGTGTCATTAAAAATGGCTTTGGTGACGGACTATAAAGGACCATCACTATATACACTTACAATGATGCTTTTTTAAGGACCGTCACCATATGTGACATTGGTGACGGACCTTAAAGGTTTGTCACAAGCATGACCCTCACCAATGTCCATTTTTCTTGTAGTGTTACCTTCTCTTTGTTTTCATTTAATTCCACTAACTGGTTCATCCTCCTTTTTAGTGCATTTGGCTCTTTCTAAACATCCTGAATGAGTGCCACAACAATTTTTTCTAACTAAATAAGAAATAAGGAAACTGCTCCATATACCAATTCAAAAAGTGAATTTCAAAAAATGCTCCATATACTTTGCAATGGTTTTCTTAAGTACCTTCACCAAAGCTTTATTTGAAGATTCTGCCAATCCATTTCCATGAGGATGATAGGTGGTATAATGTGAGAGTATCACATTATATTTATGGAAAAATTCAATCAACTTTGCAGACATGAACACCAAAGCATTATCTACCACTAACTTCTTTGGAAAACCAAATCTAGTGAAAATATTCTCCTCCAGAAATTTGATTACCACTAAATCAATTTCCCTCCTAGTTGGAACAACTTCCTTCCATTTAGTAAAATAATATGTACCTTTTAGGATCCATATGTGTTTTCCACTGGAAGGTGTATTTATTTCTCTTATAAAGTATAGACCCCATTGTCTAAATATTTCTTCAACCAATAGAGGAATCAAAGGTAATGGTTCCAATTTTTTATTTTCAACAAAAATCTAGCACCTTTCACAACTTCTTACAAGTCTGTAAACATCTGAAAACAAAGAGGCCAAAAGAAATTGACCTTCAAGATTTTATGTGTTGTAACTTTCCAACTATAATGGCCACCACAGAGACATCCATGATACTCATTTAAAAATTCTATAGTCTCCCCTTCTGTCAAACATAGCAAAAAAATACCAACAAGATCCTTCCAATATAACCTACCATTTATTATTACATACTTCTGGACTTTCACTTTGAGAGTTTTGTACTTTTTTCTATATAAAGAAGTGGGACAGCTAAGAAAACAGAGATAATGGACAATATATTTATACGACCAAGAACAAAGTTACTTATATTGGATTTTATTACCGGGCTCTTTATCCTTACCTTTATCTTCTGCAATTTTTGATTCAACAACTTCAACTAGAAAATTGATTCCCATAGCTTGATACTTAGCCTCTGTTAGGAATTTTTCTAGTCCTTGTCCCTTTACCAACTTATCCACTTTCCTCTTTTTCCATCACTATCACTCTAAGTTAGCACTTCCTTGACAACAACATTAGGAACATATGCAGTAATATGAGACTGAAGAACATGAACTCTAAAAGCCTTCAGTGCTTTAGCCAGAGCATAAGCTTGATTTTCTAGGATATTATACTTCAGCGCTGCTTCCCTTAATACCCTACTAAAAAATTCTACTGGTTGTTCCTTATCATCTTGATTTATTTGCAAAAGTATTGCTACAATAGTAAAAGGAGAAGGAAATGAAAATATTTGAGAAGGTTTCTTATAATCAGGACTCACCAATATCAGAGCTTCTTGAAAAGCATCCTTGATCATTGCAAAATATTCCCTGGCAGCCCTGGTCCATCTAAATTTTGCATTATTTTTCAACATATTAGTGATCTCTTTTACAATTTCTACATAATTTGGGATAAACCTCCTAAGGAAATTTATTTTTCCCACAAATTTTTGGATTTCCTTTTTACTCCTTGGTAGAGGTATATTTTTAATTGATTCTACCCTTTTAGGATAAATCTTCACTCCTCTAGATACAATATTCTCAAGTAATTTCCCCTCTTTCAAAATAAAATGAGACTTCTTGGGGTTTTAAGATAAGCCATTCCTTCTGCATTTTTCAAAACTCTGATGCAAATTTTTGAAATTCTCTTTATATGACCTAGAGAAAATTTTAATATCATCTAAATGTATTACAAAAAACTTATCTTTTTCACTTGCAATGGCTATATCCATAGCCCTCTGGAAAGTAGCAACAACATTCATTAATCCAAAAGGAACATTTTCATACATGAAAGTTCCCCATCACGGGGTTGTGAATTTTGTCCTCTTTTGATCTGCTAGATGCACTGAAATATGGTTTTAGCCTGAAAATCCATAAATCATTGATAATATGGAAGATCCTGTTACTCTTTGTAAAATGTGATCCATATTTATGAGAGGATAATTGCCCTTTAATGATGCTCTATTCAAATTATGAAAGTCAATACATAACCGAACTTCCCCATTCTTCTTCCTCACAGGTACCAAATTAGCCACCCAATCAAAATATCTAAGCAGAAAAATTATTTTTGACTGCAATAACTTTTTGACTTCCTTCTCAATTGATGGAAACAAGAAAGGATTTATCTGCCTCAATTTCTTCTTATATGGTTTAACTCCTAGTTTCAAAGGAATTTTATGATGGAAAATACTAGCATCATAAGTTTTCAGGTCTTCATAAGACCATGCAAACACATCAACATATTTCTTGAAAATATCTACACACCTCTATTTATATTATTTTGGAATTTCCTTCGCCAACCTCACCAACTTTGGTTGCTGCTCTTTTCCAAGGTTGCAGTCTTCAAGATCATCTTCCAAATCTATTTTCCTTGCATTAACAACAATATCATTTGCATTGAACAACTTTTCCATGCGTACCAATATTTTAGGGATCACATTGTTTTTCAGCTGCACTATTTTTTGACCTCCCACATAATTCTTCAAAGGAAACTTACTATTTGGTTCTTCTTCTTGAACTTCTTCAATTTCATCCTCTTGATCAATCTCTAAATTTGAAAATTAACCTACCATTTCCATAAATATTTTAATATTCTCTCCATCTTTTAAAAATTGCTAATACTTTATATTAACTAGAATGGAAGGCCTATTCCTAATTTCCACTTCATATCCGAGCCTAGGATTTAATGGAGATTTTAAGGTACTAGCTGTAACTGCCAATGAGTTAGCTAGTTTGTTAACTTACCTTGGTAAAAACTGTATATTAAAATCATAAAAGAAATTATCCACTAAATCCCACACTTCATTTCTGTGGGCTATAAGCCTTGGATGTTCGACTTGGCATTGATTTTTGATTTTTTTAACAACCAACTCAGAATCCCCAAAAACATAAATACAGTGTATTCCTATTTTTTTTGCAGCTTGTAAACCTAGAACCAAAGGCTCATATTCAATAATATTATTCGTGGAGTCAAATTCTAATTTATAAGATAAGGGAATAATATGACCTTTAGAGGAAATCAGAAGAACCCCAACTTCATTCCCTTATTTTGAATATGTACCATCAAAATAAAGCTTCCAAACTCCACTGACTACTACTTCCTTGATTTTAATTGGTGAAGGAACCTGCACTTTTGTATCTTCAACAATTTCTTGAGATTCTTGCAACATTAAACAGGAAAAGTCATCCTTTTCTTGACTGTAAACAAGATAATTACTAAACCCTCCATGGTAATGGTATTCACAAATATGGTTTCCCAATATAACCTCCTTTATTCCACACCAAAAATTGGAATAATAGCATACACCAAAACCAATTTGAGCACTCCTCCCAACTTGGCCCGACAGGATCTAGAAAGAAACATTCCAAATCGAGCTGGAATATCTGCAACAACCACATCCATTACAATACTCCTGGCTGGAATTTGAGCCAATCAAACTACCAAATCTTTAACAAGCCCAACACATTTTACCTTTTTTGAATCAAAATAATAGAGGTCCTTATAAGGTTTTGTAATTTTCAAATCAAGTTGCTTCATAACTGAGAGAGGCATTAAATTATGAGAGGCCACTAAATCCATCATACAATTATGAAGAATGAAAGTGTGCATGAGAAGAGAAATATAAAAAGGAGGTGTAGAAGAATTTGATTCTTCCACATGAAGGTCAAACATCACCACTGGCCTCTCTTCCTGCAAATTAAATGCATTAGCTGAGTGATTATCTTGAGACAAATTTATAAAATCAGAGACTTGATTTTTGTAATTATGTTTCTTTACTAACTCAACCAATGGAATTGGAATCTTAATTTTTCCTAATTATTTTAATAAATTAAAATAATGAACCTCCTTCACAGCTTTCAATTGTTCCTCTTCATTTGAATTTTGTTTTGTTACATTTTGTGAGCCGAAAACATGCTTCTGAAATGATTTGTGCAACACCCCATGTCTTTTTGACCATTAGAAATCTCTCATTGTTGAAATTGGAATGTTGGGACCATAATCAGTGGCTATTTTTCTTTATCATTTTTCTTTGGAGATTGCTGTTGAATTGCTCGATTGGATTGATCCTCTGCATTTTCCTGAATTGTTGATCTCTTTATTGACTTCAGATAATATTTTTTTTATGCAATTATGCTTGCATAAAATCTGTGAACCTTTTACAATATTCTTAAAATTATTCATCATCCATATCCACTTGAGATTCCAAATTTGAATCTTCATTCATGACTATTTATTCTACTTCTTCATACAAAGTAGAAATTTGGTTTTCTTGCACTTTAAGAGTGTCTTCCACTACTTCCTCTGGTTCATATTCAATATACAGAAGTGGTTTTATATGACCTTGATCTCTTTTGTCTCTCTACATAATTTTCAGTGGCGTTCTTCTGAACTGAGGATTAAAATTTGTATTTTTCCCTTGTTGAATCTGCCTCGAAGGATTTCTATTTTCCAGTTCTAATTTCACTAGTTTATTTGACTGATTTATAATGAATTTACTCATTTCATCAAGCTTCTATTAATGAGAATATTTAGGTTGACTAACAACCTTCACTTCCTCCTTTCCTTTCTCCTTATCTTCAGTTTGAACTTTGATTTAATCTTCCATGTAACAGATAGATTTTCTTCGATTTACAATGCATCAGTATGGATTTGGTCCAAATTACAGGATCACCTCTACCTCGAAGTAAAAAAAAAGTCAGATTCAAATGCTCATGCAAACACCACTTTTGAACTTGCAGGTGGTGGTTTTATTTCTACAGGCAAGCTATTGTATAACTTATTAAATCTCTTAATTAATTCAACTATATATTCCTCTGATTTTATTTTAATTGCATTAAATTTAGTCAGAAAATAGCTATGATCTCTCTTTTCACCCAATATTTGTGTGAATACATTCTCCAATTCTTCCCAAGTATTAATAGAATTAGCAGGAAGTGTTTTAAACCACTTTCTTTCTTCTCCATCCAATGACTGCATAAACAATCTCATTACCGCATCTAAATATTCAAAATTTAAATTTCAACAAAATAAAAAAAAGATGAAATGTGCTTTTCTACTGTTACTTCATCTTCCCCTGTAAACTTGGGTAACAACTTTAGATAATATCGAGGCATAACACTCATGGGTTAAGTAAGATTCAATGGTGCATATCTGTTTAAAAGAAAAACTGGAATCACCATATTTTTATGTGGGAGAGGAACATAAGAACCTCCTGCCTAAAATACAATTGGTTGAGGTGGGATGACATAAATAAGAACTGGGTGACTAACAACAAAGACATTCTGATGTAAAACTGACAAATCAACTATTTTTATTTCTTCGATTTTTGGAAAATAAAATGGCACATATTTAAAATATTCTTCTTTTTATGTAGGTTATGGAAAAATACACTAAGGAGAAGACAATATTCTTTAAGAAAAGTCAAGGTTCCTAAAAAATTCTTCTGAATGACAAGTTCTTGGATATTGAGAGTCAAAACTAGTAACAAAAGCTGATAATGTAGGGTTTGGAGTTACTGGATATTTTTCTTTCCAAACTCTTGAAGAAACTAGTTTCTCTGGATAAGAAAGAACATGAGACTTTTACTGTGAGGTGTCAAACTTTGTGTGAGGTCTTTTTGGAGCTAAGAATGTTTTTCTTGGTGAGATACTCAACCTAGACACTTTATTTGATCACTAGGCAAAGAAATGAAAAACAAGAAAAACCCAGGGAAAAATAACTTCGTTCTCCGTTCCCTGGAAACGATGCCAAAAAATTTTGTACCTTGGAAGACAACCCCTGGCTGAGAAGAGGCCAGTGCCCAATAAATTTATACAAAACTGTGAAAAGATCAATTTATTGTCCCATTTTTTGAAACCCCAGAAATATTAATTTTAAAGATAATGGTTTTAAATCTTCAATGGGAAAAACAATATTTCAAAGCGGCCTTCTAATGATGAATGCAATTTTTAATTGTAGTATGGCAAGAAAGAGATGGTGAAAAATATTTAAGCAACAAGCTACTTGAAGTAGAATCTTTTGTCTTAAACTTTTAGCAGAAATATGGAATTATGATAAAATTGAATACAAAAAACAGGAGCACATGTTTAATGTTTTTAAACTTAAACTTAGGGATATCAAATTTTATGAAACTGTAATGCTAAAGGCCAACAACTTCATTACTCTCTTCTATAGCAGAAAAACATTAAAATGAAATGTTACAGGAAACACATATCATACTCAACTTATGTTTGGAATCACTTAGAAATATTTATTTAAATCACCAAGAATATTCATAATTACAAAGAACTTTGTGCTTCTGAGGTCCAAAACTCGGAATCAATCACCCACTTTAATATTTTGGATAAGTTGGAGGAGGGACTGAGCCTTTGGTAAAATACAAGGTGAAGGAGAACTATTTATAATAGAGTAAGCAAATGACAAGAAAGAAGTGGTGAAATATATAAACCCCTCATAGTTAGCATTAATTCTTATGGTATCTATCCAAAATAACACTGATTTCTTGTTTTTACGAGCATCCATAATATTCAGTCCCAGGTGCATAAATATTTCCACACGAGAATATAAAAATAGGTATGTTATCAAAGAGGAAAATATAAAACATCATGTGAGTGAATGATCTATAAACTATGAATTGACCATTTTTTCCTAGAAAGCAGGTGTATCAAAAAATGTCTTAGGTCTCATCATTAAGTTAAACATTCCTAGAATAGCCCGGTCAATGACACTTGTGTACTACCTTCCCAAAACCTTGGAAATGGATTGCAGATTCGGTCTTACCTCTTCAACAAAGGTATCAAGGGAGAAATGAGTGGGTTCCACAGGAAAATTATTTCTAGTGGGCATTAATAATAAGGTCATTTGGGCATGGTTTCCCCAGATAGATTATAGAAAGCACACAACAAATTTTCCTATGAGAATGAAGTGTAAGAGATTGAAGAAGGAAAAACCAGGGCTTTCTTAATTAAAAGAGAAGACACTTGGAAAATATTCTCACCCAATTTATTCATGACAAAGAACCTATGTGCATATAGGAAAAAGAATAGACAATAAATGAACTCTGGGAAAACATGTGTTTGCGGAATTATGGAAGCTAAAAGACTAGATCTGACGGTTGCAACATATACAGGGGATTCTTTTTGGTTGAATATGACATGATGGAAGGGTTCTATAAAGTCTAGGGAGAAATTTGGGTCAAAAACGTCCCTCTCGGTGTCCATGAGGGGAATATGAGAGGAATACCTTGCTAGTATTTATTTCATATACATTCTGATAGCATGGAAAAATGGGGATGAAGTGTAAATACCTATTTAATTGGTGATTGATGTTGACTAGAGCTCTGAGTTGTACAATTTTGACTTATGGAGGTAGAGAACTGAAGAAAATGGTAAAGAGGGGAAAAAAAATCGAGATTTATAGGGGAAACAGGGAAATGGATGGAAAAAGAGAGTAAATGCACACGTGGGGTGTATTAATTGATGACGTGGTGACAAGATTGGATGACATGACATGGTGACGTGGATGATGACGAGAAAGTGAGATGGATTTGACAGGGCGGTGATAGGGCAGTGCGAAAGTGGTCCACGCTCGCTTGCCGAAGTTATACGGGGGCACACTCTAGTTTGGAGGAAATCAATCAGAGTTCCCCCATAATCTACCTCCACCGTCGATCTGCGGTCAACCCAAAATGTTGACATGTTTTTACGGAGGCACCCGATGGCATAACCTTTGAGCATGTAGTGTCGTCGGGTTTACGCCATCCGATGGGCCCGACACCCTCTTTGCATCGCACTCGATGAAGTATCTAAAGTTTAACCTGGTTCCGAATTTACTATGCATGAACCCACTAGATTTATTTAACTTAATGTTGCATATAATATCAATCAAGATGTTTAATCCACCATTAGCAGTTAAATAAAATCCTAAGATTAAGAACTTGATTTTGATTTTGTTATTTTTCTCTTTTTTATTTTTGAGTACATATATAAATTTTTATTTTATTTTGAACATATGAGGATAAAGTAAAATGATCTACAAAAGGTGGTTCAAAAAAAATTGAAAGATATGATTTCTTCTAGGAGAAATTCACCATTGAGTTGCTAAATTTTAACACTCCCTCTTAGCTAGGGAGGAATTTGTTTTTGCATCAAATATGTATACTTCCTATGATCTCTTTCATTCATCTCAGTTAAAATCTGCTCTATAATATCCGTAACAATGAATTTGTAATGTATGTTGGAAGCTGGATCACTACTAAGAGGGGGAGTGAATAGTGATGACCTTTATATCAATTTTAAACCTTTTTCTAGTTCTCAATTATAAACATGCATACAAATTATTATATTATCACAAACATGAAAGAAACAATAAAATACGAGCATAATAACCATAAAAAAAATCAACACAAAAAATCACACATCAATACACAAGTATTTCTGGTGTAAACCATTTCGGGAGAAAACCACCCTGGTGCTACTACGCTGTTCAATGATTTTATTATTCTGCTGAACAAATTGTACATAGATTATATTACACCCATAAGTCAGAAGACTCAACTTCCTTCATAGTATTCTGGAATTTTCAGACAGGAAATCTATTTCTCTCATGAATCCATGGAATATCTATCCGTAGAAAGTTCCCACGACCAATGATCTTGCCCAACTACCATTGGAATATCCAAATCTTATTGGATGGAGAAATATGTTCCTTCTACTGAATCCGCTGAATAATTATCTACTTTGAAGCCTCCACACCTTCACTTCCTCCATGCGAACCATGTTTCATAAATGCTTCATACTGGGTTCTCAATATGCCCAACATGAGATACCCAACAACACCATCATTCTCCACACAATATCTTAATCAAACTCTGACCCAAAGAAGGGAAGTTTCTTCACTTTTTCTCACACCAAAATACTTCTCTCAAACACACTACAAGCTTCCAATTTTCTGCCACAAAAAACACACAAATTATGAATATTATTCTCAAATCTATCTATGGTTTCTACATAGAAATCTCTGATATAACACTACAAAAACTATGTGAGCAGCTGCTAAAATATCTACTCACTCTCAAATCCCTCATAATGGCATGATCTCACACTCTCAAGACAACCAATAAATTAGCTTCACAACCTTATTCGATTTATAATTTTCTAATATGATTAACTCAGTAAATGCTACGGGTTGAGGACTAAATCAACCACCAACTCCAGTATCCTTTTGACATATTCAACCCTGATCAAATTCTAGAGGCTCTAATACCTTTTTCGACCATATGTCAAAAATTTATGATCATAAGCTTCTCCATAATACAAAAATTAGTTGAGTTGCGCGAGGACAAAGAAAATATCGTGAAAAATATTGGTCGCATGCACAAAACAGGATAAACTGGACTGGTCACATGAAAAATATTACTTCCTAGCAATTGGAGCTTTTCAATCACACTTATGACCTATAATCCATGCTAATGGGGCAGAGGATGGAAAAAATCATCTTTCCTTAGCTCAGAACATGTTGAAACTTCTTCTAGAGCTTGACAAGTCTCTGTAGGACCTCTGGAAGTCTCTGACACCTATGAAACACATCACCAAGTCACTGCCACATCACTATGATTGTCATAAGTCAAACTAGGTGGACTTGGATCCCAACCAACAAAAATACTAGCACTTGGGCCATCAAACTTCTCCATAACAATTATGGCATCAATATGCATCTCCAGAACATGTTAGACATGCTCCAACACATTTACAACCATCTCAAGAATTCACTCACTTGTAGATCTTGTTTAAGCTCAATGTATAACAACATCAACATGAGTGATCTAATTTGAGACATGGAGACCTAATCAACAAGGCTCATCAACTGTAACTCCCGTAGCATCCAATACCTATATGCAATAACATGATCAGTCAACATGATCAAGAATATCATCACATCTCAAATACAAATCCTACTCTACACAACTGATGATAATGGGAAGGCCTCCAAACCATTTCAACACACCACCGTGCAACAATCATGACCATAAACACATGACCACGAGGACCATGTCATGTTCTCTAGCCTCACATCACCATGCTAGTATTCATGACAAAACCAATGCAATACATAACCATGTATAAGCCACCTACAACCAAGCATGCAAGTTCTAACCAATTCTCTTGCAACCCACGTTACTAGGTTGACATCAATTCCAACCAAAAACACACCTACAAAACTCCAACACACATCAATTCAAAAAATATCCCAATTTGGAATTGATGGCAACCCCAAATGAAACAACCATCTAAACTATCCTCTAAACACTGGTCCAAACAACAATCATAATAGTACTTGGGCCATAAAACTACTCCACAATAATTCTGCCATCAGTATTTATCTCAAGAACATGTCAGATATCCTCCAACACATGTACAATCATCTTAAGCATTCACTGACACTTGTAGATCCTCTCCAAGCCCAATGTATAACAACATCAACATGAGAGACCTAATCCGAGACATGGAGACCTAATAAAAAAGGCTCCTCAACTCTAACTCCTGTAGAAGCCAACACCTGTATGCAAAAACATGGTCAATCAACATGATCAAGAAGATCATCACATCTCCAATACAACTCCTCCTCTACACAACTGAACATCATGGGGAGGCCTCCAAACCAGTGAAACACACCACCATGCAACAATCATGACCATAACCACATGACCACGAGGACCATGAAATCCTCTCTAGCCTCACATCACCATGCTAGTAGTAATGCCAAAACCAATGCAATACACAACCATGTACAATCCACCTGCAGCCAAGCATGAAAGTGCTAACCAATTCTCCTGCAACCCATGATACCAGGTTGACATCAATGCTAATGAACAAGAAACCTACAACAATGCAACACACACCAATGCCAAAAATCACCCCCTTTGGCATTGATGGAAACCCCAATGACAAAACCATCTGAGATGTCCTCTAAACACTGATCCTCATCCTCACATTCTCCCCTTTTGACATCAATGGAAAAGGGATAAAAATTCCAAGGAAAAATGCTATATCCTCCTCTCCATGCAATGGGATCCATGAATAAAAAACATAAAATCCACTCAAAATCATACGCATGTGATGAACAATGGAGTGCATGACTAAAAGACACCAACACTTCCCTACACAACTGTGCAATAAACTCAACCTAGGAACAAGCTATGCCTAATCAACAACACATTGGTGCAACAACATATATGTCAAATCTCCAATAGTAAAGTATGTAACTCCCATGGAAACATGGAAATAAGTTGAAACACACACTCTCTCTCCTGAAGCAACGAAAACACAATCCATATCATAATAGTAGCAGTAGATCAAATCACCAAAATATAAATATAGCAACATAATATGATCAAATTTATAGCAGCAACAACATATATCCAACCAAATATGAAGCAACAACAACAAATACATCCTCTCCACAATGTACTATCTAGTAGAAAAAGGCTCATACATCAACAAAACCAATGACTATATGGAAGCAACATCTCTTACTCCTATCTCAATGAGTAGCTATAATATCCTTTGAGTAAAAAGGTCACAATAGCATGACCAACCATACTCCAATGGGTGCAAACATCTCCATGGATAAATGTAAATTGATATATATCACTGCTAATGCTTCCTTTCCATATGTAAGAGGCTACTCCACATGAACCAATAACTATGACCAAAAGATATGCAATAGACTATAAGGCTTCATAGACTTAATACATCACTATAAAATATGATAAATGATTGTACAATGACATCAATAAGCCTAGACATATGGTTGAACCATGGCTCACATGAATCTCTTTCAATGCATGCATGGCTCCATAGATCCCTCCATGTATAATAGACCAATCAAAATAGGACAATTAAATACATATATCTTACAATCACACTGTTAGGGTCCTATAATTCATAGGATGAAATGGTGATTGAATATTTTATTCCAGTCATTTCAATTTGTAAAAATATTTCATTCTACAAATGATTTCCAAAAAACATATAAATAAAAATAAAAAAAATGAAAAGAGGGTATATAAAAACATAGAATAAAAGAATGAAAATAAAAATATGATGAAAAGAACCCCATCAAAAGAAAAACAAGTGTAAAAGTGAGAAAATTCAAATTCCACTAGAAAGAAAGTCAATTTTTACATTGAAAATAAATTAGGGTTTGTGTGAATCTTCCTTAAAATGCCACAATCATAGATCTTTGTTTGAATCATATAGTGTAATCATGGTCAAACACATTTGAATTTCTAATTTTAGATTAGAGAATAGTTTAACCAATATGTTTAAACTTGGTTAAAATTAGTTAGGTAGGTGAAGAAATTAATCCAATTGTTTAAGCTAGATTAATTAGAAAAAATTGTACGTTAGAATATAGATTAGGACAATCTCTCCTTCAAATAAAAAAGATGAAGGGTTTGCACATTCAAATGCACCCTTAATTGATGAAAATAAGCCTTGTTATTGCAACATTAGGATATAAAGGGTGAAAAAGGTAATAATTTCATGTTAGAAAGCAATATAAATTTATCCAAAGTTTGCCACTGCATTATCGAAAAGTCAAGAAGATGACAAAATTTGTTTGTCATGTATTAGTTAAACATCGTGCACGATCCAACCTGTGATTGACTTTCTCACCCGGATCGATGACTCATAATATTTTTTGACCCCCCTTCCCTTCCTACCTTTATTGGTGGAGGGGCGGTCCAAAAATCTGTTTCACCCCCGTCGGCCCCACACTGCATGTCAACTCCACACTTTTTCGCAACCCCCCCTCTCAATACCGTATACCACCCACCCCCCGAAAATTTCCTAACTACTTTCCTTTCCCTCCTAGCATTTTCATGTGCACATCATCAATCCCTTCACGACACCTGTCAAAGAAATCTTCTTATTCATTATGCATTTATTTCCATCCCAAATTACCATTAAACATCCCAACAGTCCCGCGCCTCCAATGAATTTATCCATAACCATAAAATCTCGTCACCCTCGTTCGTTACATCATTTTGTTGCATCTGATCCCATTGAATTTTCTTTGTAATTTCTCCCTTTCACCTCGCAAAGTCAAATTTTCTTCACGCTAAACAAAAGTCTAGGGAGCCACTGTGTGAGAATTTCCATAATCACCAACCTCGACAGTCAACCATTTCCCAGGTAACTTATACCATTGATATGGATCACATCCCTTTGGCTGATCGAGATTACAAAATTTCAGAGGCAAAGTGTGAATTCGATTTATTCAAATTACACAATTGGCTCAAAGAAAATTTCCATGACTAGACCAATGATATTAGGCTCTAGGAATCCAATATACCTATGTACATGTTTCTCGAGACTCACTATTTCCCTTTTGTCCTCAAATGCCAAGCTAGATATTTACGAGGTCAAAGAGCCATTGTAGCCCACAATGGTGAAATTTCGTGTACAATTTCCCCTTAAACAATTGACTAAATGTTGCAGATCCATTAGAATGACTCCACCACTCCTTTCTCAGTCGAAGCCTTAAATTAATTATATAAGAAGCTAACCTTTTCCCAAATATCCAAGATTTTTGAAATCTTCCTTCTTGAAGATGCTCAGCTACCAAAGAAGAATCCACCATATCCTTCCTCCATTTTTTGAGACAAGGTTAAGAAAATAATTTCCATACTCTCATGTTTACTTGGATACTATTAAGATGAATGGGTAGATGAACCTATTCTAGGTTTTCTGTCCATTTTCTCCACTGAAGAAAATACCTTAGTAATTTTCAACTTCAGCCAGTTTCTTGTTGACAACATTTGTGAAAAATTCCTTAAGTTTAAAGCTGAAGGAATGTTCAAATATGCCTCCATTTTATTTTATATGTTTCTATTTAATCAATAAGACATGTTTCCATTTGCAGTACAAAAGTTGAATGAACAGGGAAATCCACACTCAGTTATTTTTTGGACTTCCCTAGTGATAAAGAATTTAGAGGAATACAACTTCAAATATTTCCTTAATCAGTTTATCCATTCAACTACATGTTTGTTGAGTAGTGATACAGAACATAAGGTCAATGCTGAAATTCAAAAGATTTTACACCTCAGTGAACAGGTCAATACAGGGGACTCGTACTTGTACTAGAATTATACTGAAATAAGAGTATATGGGTGTGAGGTTCCACCCTACAGGCTGCCTAGATATGTCCTAATGAGGATTTTCACATTGGAGTATATCTGGCAAATGATAAAATCAAATGAAGTCCATTTTGTCTCGTCCAAGAAGAAACACAATTCAGAATGAAGATTCAGATAAGACCTTTTATTTGCAACAATAGGACAACAGGTGAGGAGGAAGATACCCTCCTAAAGCAAATGAAATTCCCATTGAGTTTCGCTTGGTCATATGACCCATTTGGTATGATTTAAAAACTAAGAGTGGAACAAAAAACCACTCCATATGTTCACACTCAGAGGATTGAAATTGAAAAGCACATGAACCAAGCTGAATGGGAAGAAAATACTTTACAAGAAGTAGAGGAGAAGCTTCTGTCTATAGCAACTTCACAAACTCCCACACCTCAGGAAAAATTTGAATAAAGGGCAAGGGAAGAAGACTCTCCTTTAGTCACATAGCTTTCAGCCAAAGAATTCAAGATTTACAAGAAGAAACCAAAGACAAATCCTAAAATAGACTTTGTAAAAGGGTAGGAAGAGAAAACTACTATAATACTAAAGGGTCCACACTCTTCAACAAAGTTAGATAACATCTTTACAGGATCTCAAACATATTCAATTTCACAAGGTAATCCAAACATATTCCAAACATCAGGATTGATTCAAGGACAAACAGAGACAAGTATCTTTGATAAATATAAGGAGATAAAGGAGAAAAATGAGCTTCTCAAAGTCAACACTTATGCTCAGTTCTGGAAACAGACTACCACGACCCAGCATATGCTCTTGTCAGCCTTCGACATCGAGAAAGGAAGAATGCAGATGGAATTATTGTAGGTACATGTACCCCATCCTAAATTAACATTTCATTATAAGAAGACTACATTTGAGTTTGATGCAAAATAAATCCATCCTATTGATCAGATGGATATGAAAAGGCATACATGGGAAATGATATGTTCTACATTGAAAAAAAATGCAATGACTGCTTCCAAATTGCAAGTATCCCTCACCAATATCTAGTCCCTATTGAATATTGAAAATATTTCTTCTTTAGCAAAGGATAATAAGATAAAATCCCTGGAAGAATTCATCATAAAAATATGATATGACCCAAGTAATGTTAAGGCATCTAAAGAAATAATTAAAAGGAAGAATGTTGACATAGTAGGACTCAGAAAATAATTAAAATTTTCAGCAACTAAGGATCCACAAAATAAAGAAACAAGGGAGATAGAAAGCCAAAATAAGATATTCTTAGGTTAATTATGGAACAAAATATACAGATAAGGGACATTGAAGTAGAGATGGACAAGCTAGTCAAGGAAAAAGAACAAAACACACACCTAGTTTTAGTTCCACTTGATGTAGTACCCCTTACAGTGATAACACAAATATGAATGGCTACATCAACAAAAACAGGGGTTTCTACATCAACAACACCCCCAAAACAAACTTTAGATGCCTCTAGTGAATTGATAAAAGATATGGAAAACATGTATATACAAGGAGAGGAAATCAAGAGGTTACAAGAAAAGGTAAAAGACCTACAAGAACATAAATCTACGATTGAGACCTCTCATATGGTCGAGGTACATAAATCCCACAGAATCACTCAAAGGTTACAGTAGTTGGGGAAGGAAACTGCCATGGCTCAAACCTTAGCCTAGGCTAAGGAAAATATATGGATAAATATCAACAAATTCATGACTAAAATCTGGCCATCCATACAGATTGTCTTTGAACATAATGAGATAATTCAGAAATCCAGAGAAGCCATTGAACAAATAAGAGAAAACCTGGAAGAAAAACTAGAAGATGCCACAGACCTCATCAGATTTATCAACTCCAAAAACATGTATGTGTTAGAAGAATTGGGGATGGAAGGAAAAACTGGGACTATATTGGAAGTTAAGAAATTACTAAATAAGAGAAATATCATGTTGCAATTAGAGGAAAAATGTCAAGTCTTGGAGATTGGTGTGCAAATATTCTTCAACAAATTTGAGGTGCTCAATAAAAAAGGACTTCCAGGTTTATTAGTGCTGAAGGATAAATTAATTACTTTGATTGATTATAACTATAAATTAATGACCGTTGCCAAATACAGTTCCAAATTTGCGTGGATACAGGAAGTATCACAGGGAAATCCTTCCTAGAGACACTAGAGTTTGATTTAAACATCTAGCATGAGATCAAACACATCTTTATCACTAAGGCCACTTTTTCCAAACATGCAAAAGTAGACGAAATTACAGAAAGTTACTCAAGCTATCCATCCCAATTGAAGACAGGTGGGAAAAATTGTGTGAGTTACTTGGTTGAAAGATGAATTCTCTTTTCAACGGAAAGACAAACAAGAAACAAAAGTCGAGGGGAATAACAACAATAGTTTCCACCAAAGCAGTGCCAACAATCCAAACACTTTAAATTATCCTATATTTTTGTAATAAGAGATGTGATTAGTTTTATATATTCCTAGATTACATCATGATTTGTTATATCAAGATATTTGGTATATAAACTTATAAATACTTCTCATTTCTAAGTATGAAGGGTTGATTTTTGCATCCAAGAAGGATATTGTACATTTTCAAGTTCCAGTGGACTTATCAGTAATACATAAAGCTCTTCCATATCATTCTCGTGTCAAAATGTTGGTGAAGTGCATCTATCGTTGTTTACGTGTTTAATTTCTTTTGTTTACCATGCTTATGTGTTCTCATAATATGAATTATTCAATAGTAAATTGAAGAACGTAATTTGTTTTAATGCACACTATGATTCTTCCTTTGAATAGTTTCAATGTTTTCAACTGAAATTAAGTAAATGAATTCTTAATTTCTCTTTACTTAATGGAAATTATTTCACTTCTTCTTATTCACTCCATTTAAATTTACAGAATCCAATTAGCTTGACTGCCTTTCCCTGTGAATTCTATCTATAAAATCTTAAATAGATCCATGTTTTAAGTCTTAGACTCCATAGCCCAATGGTAATTTAAACATTAATCAACCAAACAATTCAAATGAATAAAAAAAACACTGAAATTTCATAACTAGCCTATTATATTAACTACAAACAAGTGTAAATTTGACAGAGAGATACCTCTCTGAAGCTTGCAAGGCTAGATCCCAACTTTCAAAGTGGTTTTGTGGTTACCTCTGTAATTTATTTTGTAACCTCGGAAATTATAGAGTGATAAAATAGTAGTGACCATACTAGGGAACGAACAAACCTTGATTTTGAAATCTCATTTACATAGTTTAAAAAATTTATTTCAAGAAAATTAAAGATTCAAATTTCAGAAATAAATGGCCAGAGGGTGTAAACTTTGTACATAATTGAGTTGTTTGTTTAATACTATATATTTGGCTCCAAAAATAATTCACACAAAATATCATCGAAATCCTCAACCTCCTAAGATCTTAGATAAGCTTGAAAAATTGATTAAGAAGAGAAGCTTAGCTGAAATTCAAGGAAGCAACAGTCCACCACCAAGAGCTAACTCTCTCCCTGAGAGTTCTGTCACTATAGAGGGTATTGAGTTTGATCTAACATTAAAACATAACTTGTTTAGGACCAAGTCTCAAAGTTTTGTGGATGAGACAGTGTTTGATCAATCTGTATTACAACCTTATACATCCGAAGTTCAATTTGTAGAACCAAATTTTTATCAAAAAGCACTCCAAAGCTTGGAAAAGTTATAGGATTTAGAATCAGAACTTAATCAAGATGTGCGTTAGGATTATATCGTCAGGATTATGTTCAAAAATCTATTGAACTCTCTGCCTTGACAATAACATCATCTTTTGCTTCCTCTCAATCGGTTCATCCTACGTCAACTAGTCCCACTTCCTCTATAATCTCCACTACTTCTCTAATAGTATCACAGAAAATGTTTTAACCTATTGTGGGAACTCCTGCACCTACACCCCTCATAGCCTCATCTATTGATCATCCCCATATCCCAATCATGGTAGCTAGGTATGCTCCCCTTTTGGCTGCCCCTTTACATAATATGCCATAGGAATATCAAACTAGGATTCGTCAGTTTGATGGTATTAGACCCATCACTACACAACAACATGTTGATAAAATGAATGATTATTCTGATCTTCAGGAGGTAGACGAGGAATATGTAAAAATGAGACCTTTTCTCAAAGCCTAATCGAGGAAGTTAGAAAATGGTTCAAAGCTTTACCGATAGCTAGTATAAATGATCTTACTGCCTTTTACCAATATTTTCTCAATAGATGGGAAATTAAGGAAAAACTCCTTCAGATTTTAGCAGAGTAGGAAAAATTTAGGAGATATCTTGGGGAAAGCGTGCAAGATTATTGCACTAGATTTAATAAAATTTACAATTCCATCCTAGCTAACATTAAGCCTCCCCAAGGATTGGCCTTGATTAAGTTTCTAGATGGTTTTGATGCTGACATGTCTTATCAACTTAGGGAAAGAAACCCTACTCCCTGGAATAAATAAAGAGAGATACAGTGAGTGTATAAGCCAATCTCTTAGTGAAAATAGCGTAACTTAGGTATGAAAGAAGAGTAACTATAAAAGAAGAACCATATACCTCTTTTTCCAATTCAAAAATAGATACCTTGGTCGAAACCATGGAAAGGATGATGGAAATAGTAAGCATAGCAGATAGGGATCCTCCTAGAGAAAAAAAACTTGGCCCCCAAATCCGAAACCCTAATTTCAGGAGAAACCCACCCCGAATCAAACAAAGGGAAAAAAAGGTCCAGATTAGTAGATTAGACCTCCATTTCAAGAGAACTATGGAGATGAATAAGAAGATTTAATTGAAGGTCTCGATGAAATCAAGTAAACTTAATGGGAGTAAATGATAGTGAAACCATTTTCTTAAATCAAGAAGAACAAGATCTCTTCTTTCTTTCACAACCTGAAGTAAATTCTAAGGAATCAAAATATTACAAACAAGGTTTCGAGAATGCAATAATGGAAGTCCATAAACAATATAACCTAAGGAGTAGGAAAAAAACTGATAATCCTACTAAAAATATTGCTGATACCCCCATTAAAAAGAAAAATGACACCTCTGCTAAGGAAAATCCTGATATATCTCCCAAAAAGCGTGTAGAGGTTCTTGCCAGGAAATATTTTGATACTATTTCTAAAATAACCCAAATTGATATTCCATCTACTAGCCAACAAAAGGATAATTCCCAAAAATATGTTGTTAAGAAACAAGATGTTGTCAATATAGATAAAACTCAAACAATATTTAGTATCGAAAATGAATTGGATAAAATCAAAATACCCATTCCCCTCATATAACTAATGAACAAGAATCCTTACATATTACAAGTAATGAAAGATTTGAAAATAGGGGAAGATGCAGTTATAGTAAATTTAACTACTGATCAACCATAATTACTTCTCGGACCTAAAGTTGATGGAAAACCTCAGGAAGGAGGTGTACCTCTGTTCTATGTTAGTTTAAAAATTCATGATAAAATCTTGCACAATGCAATTCTTGACATAGGTGCTTCACACAATATTATGCCCAAGGCTGTGATGGAAAAATTAGGAGTTGATATCACTAGACCATACAAAGAATTTTATTATTTTGATTCAAGTAAAGTAAAATGCCTAGGTATGCTAAGGATTTATGTGTCACTTTAGCCCATATGCCAGCCAAGAGTGTGGTAATGGATATTGTTGTTGCTGACAGACCTCCTAAATATGGCATGTTATTGTCTCGCTCATAGAGAGCTAAACTACAAGGTACCCTTCAAATGGATATGAGCTATGCTACCATTCCAGTGTTTGGTCAGCAAAGGAGATTATATATGGAAACATTGATGAATTTCATGGTCAAAATTTAGGAAAAACCATACAATTATCCCTTATATTCAGTCCATTCAAACCTTGATTTTTTCATTTTTTACAATGATGGAGGCATAGAAAAACAAATTGAAAATTTAGAAACTGATTTGTGTGAAATTCAAGAAAACAAAACAAATATGATAGAAGATGATAAACAAAATGAACCTTTATGGAATATGTATTTTGATGGAGCTATCAGTAAAGAAGGGTTATGATCATGTGTATGGCTTTCAAATTCACAAACCAACCAATCAGAAGGACATTCATATAAACTAAACTTTCAATGTACCAAAAACATAGCTGAATATGAAGCGTTAATCCTAGGATTAAATTTTTTAAAGAAGATTGGTTCCAAGAGAATTTCCATTCATGGATATTTAGAACTAATAATTAAACAGATCAAAGGAGAATATCTTGCCAAGCACCCAAGATTAAGAGCTTATAGGAATGATGTTCTAGAATTTCTTGAATGTTTTGTTGAGTATGATTTGTCTACAATCCCGAGAGGGAAAAACATCCTAGCTGATGGTCTGGCTATTTCATCTAGTACATGTAAAATGCCATACCATCCTAGTCACCAATACATCATTGAAGTAAAGAACATACCATCTGTTTGAGATAACATTAGATATTGGCAAGTCTTTGGAAACGAAGAGAAGATTGAGAAATTTTTACAATCAAAGGAGGAATTTGAGTGTGCTAATATAGATGTAGATTTATATATAGAAGATAATGTAAATGAGAATGTAAATAAAAGTGTGAATAAGATAGAATTAAAAGATATAGATCAAGAGCAAGAGGATTAGAAATCTTACAATTGAAAGCTAATGTTTTTCCTAGAGGGTTAGTCCCCTTAGAGGAGTTGTTTGATTTTAATGATGTATCCAAAAAGCCTAAAATTGAACCTACTAGGGCTGAAGTTGAACACTACAATATAGGAACTGAACAAGAACCAAAAATGGTTAAATTATCTAAATATTTACAAATGCCAAAAAGAATAAATACATAAACTTGTTTAAATAATTCATAGATGTATTTCCATGGAATTATGAAGATGTTAAATCTTATGACACTAGCATTATACAACATAAGATTCCTATAAAATAAGATAAAAAACCTCTTAAACAGAAACTTAGAACGATCAAACCAATGTTGATACCTTTAATTGAAAAGGAAGTCAAAATGATGTATGATGCCAAGATAATTATGCCATTAATATATTCTAAATGAGTGTCAAAATTAGTTCCAACTAGGAAAAATACAGGAGAGATTAGACTATGTGTTGAATTTAGAAACATCAATAAAGTTTATATGAAAGATAACAACTCTCTACCTAAAATGGATCACATTTTGCAGAAGGTGGTGGGATCTAACATAATTTCTTTATTAGATGGTTTTTTCGGTTACAATCAAGTTTTAGTGCTTCTTGAAGACCAAGAAAAGACAACATTTACTACACCTTGGGGCACTTTCATGTATGTGAATATGCCTTTTAGCTTAATGAATGCTGGTGCTGCATTCCAAAGAGTAATGGAGATTTCCTTTGTAGATGAGATAGGTAGGTTCATAGTTATATATCTTGATGATATCACTATTTTCTAAAAAATAGATGAAGACCATTTGCTTCAACTTAGAAGACTCTTTGAAAAATGTAGGAAATTTGGTATTTCCCCCAACCCAAATAACACATTATTTGGTTTGGAAGAAGGAAAACTACTAGGAAACATTATTTCAAAAGATGGAATGAGAATTTATACTAGTAGAATTGAAGCTATTTTAAAGATATGTCCTCCTAGAAATTTAAAGGAACTCCAATCCTTCATTGCAAATTTTTTTTTTTTAAGAAGATTTATCCCTAATATAGTAGAACTTCTAAGAAACATAAAAAACATGTTGAGAAAGAACATTGAGGTAAAATGGAATTTAGAGGCAAAAAAATCATTTGATCAAGTAAAACAAGCCTTAACGCAATCCCCTGTGTTAATCAACCCTTATTTGATAAAAGATTTTCTGATTTTCTCATTTGCATCTGAGCATACTATTGCAACATTTCTCTTACAGAAGAATAATGAGGGACATGAATCATCTATTGCTTTCTTTAGCAAAGCCTTAAGATATGATGCATTAAAATACAACATCATGGAAAAGCAGGCATTTGTTTTAGGGAAAGAAATTAAAGATTAAATATTTTAGAGTTGATATTCTTCATTCACATATAATTTCTTTTGTTCCAAATACTATGGTGAAAGACATACGGACCCAAAATGGTCCTGATGGGAAAATGGGTAAATCGATTTCTATTACCTTGGAATATGAAGTTTAAATTAAACCTACTAAACTCATTAAGGGGCATGGATTAGCTAAATTAATCGCTAAATCAAATTTTCATGATTTGGATAGAAATTTTGTAGTAGCACTTGACGAACAAGAAGAGCATGCGACTCCATAAGTAACAAAGGCTTTTGCAACCTCTCCTTGGTATGCATACCTTATTTTTGTCTTACATCATTTCAAGCTCCTCCTGGTTTGACCAAGACTAAAGCTAGATTTCTTAAACTCAAAGCTATGTAATTTTGTACTTTAGATAATAATTTGTATTGGAAATATACGAGAGGAATCTTAATATAATACTTGTTGAAAGATAAAGCAGATAAAGTAATGCAAAAATTTCATGAAGGAGATTGTGGTGGAAACTTGTAATGGAATACTACTACCAACAAGATTTTAAGAGCTGGTTTTTACTGGCCAACCTTATGTCCAGATGCCCACAAGAAAGTCAAAAGAAAATTTCTACCCCTATGCTTAAAGCCCATATCAGCTGAAACTCATTTTGAGCAATGGGGTTTAGATTTTATTGGAGAAATTAATCCTTATTCCTCAACCCAACACAAGTGGATCCTTACAACCAATGATTATTTTACCAAATGGATTGAATATATACCCACAAGGAAAGCTACTGATGCAATAATTATTAAATTTTTAGAAACTAATATTCTTTCAAGATTTGGATGTCCTAGGAAAATCATCACTGATAATGCAGCATCAATCAAATCAAAGAAGATGGTGGAGTTTTGTAGCAAGTATAAAATTACTTTAGGACACTCTATGACCTATTACCCCCAGGGGAGTGGATCAACAGAGTCCTCCAACAAAATTCTGATTAATATCATCAAGAAGTTGTTGCAGGATAACTATAAATCATGGCATAAAAAGCTAGTCAACGCATTATGGGTTGACAGACTCACTACTAAAAATTCAATTGGAATGTCTCCATACCATTTGGTTTATGGGATGGATGCTATTTTTCCCACTTCTTTAGGTACCCTTGTTTTGAAAATGCTGCAGGAATTGCAAGTAGAGCCTAATGACCTTAAGAGGAGAATAAATCATACAATACAACTTCAGTAATCAAGAGAGGAGGTTTACAACAAAACCTAGATTATTGTAGAAATTATACAAATAATATGTATATCATGGATTCAATACGATATAACAATGTACTAAAGCTAGATACTGAATCACTTCTACAAATCAATTGTGGAATTTAAAACACAATCACCAATCACATGAATCAAAGAAGAATAAATCAAACCACAACACAAATAATTTCCCAGGGAAATCTTGCTGCTCAAAACCCCTCTATCATATATTGTATATTCCACAAGGAATCATGAAACAATTACAATGCAATTCTTCTCACAAGAATCTCCTGCAATCTGCCTATTGTCTCACACTGATCCAGACAAAATTGGGCCAACACTTAGCCAATTCTCAGTCTGTCTTCAACTTGCCTTACTCATGCAATCCCTAATGAATGAAATCCCTATTCTTTAGGAATTTCAGCCTTCCTCAACTACGCTGAGTATCATGGGAATCCTGTGGTGTTTTAACTGCACCTGGGAAGCCTACTAATATCACAACTAATAGTCACACTTCCCTTTAACCTTTTTCTCAACTGGGTCTCCACTGGAACTGACATGCATGCAGGTATTAATAGTAAATCATCAGTTGCATGTTAGATCACTGATTGTGAATTAAATAATATTTAATTCACTCAATCTCTCACTAGTGCAACAAACAGTTTCAACTAGCACAATTCACTTTAACTCACTTAACTGAGTTAAACTGATTACAACATGCATTAACTAATGCACCACTACACTTCGAACTCTGTTACAACTAGAATTACTCTGAATGCCTTACCAACTACCCTCAACTCGAAATTCATGAGCTAACTAAGTTTATCACACTAAGTTAACTATTACAAGTGATTATGAGATAATATTACATTTTATTGTCCAATTTTAACTAAGGTATAATTAAAATAGACATGCACCAAATTTAGCCCACACCAGTGTAGGTGCTGCTAGGACCTGTGGTCCCACACTAGTGTAGGTGCTACTTGGACCTCTTGGTCCCACACTAGTGTAGGTTATGCTTGGACCTCCTGGTCCCACACTAAGTGTAAGTGCTGCTTGGACCTCCTCATCCCACAATTAGTGTAGGTGCTGTCATGTTGCTACCAGATGCCAATTTCATTGTTTCTTGTTAAAAACTTCAACACTTCCTCTCAACAAGAAAGGAATGTCCTTACATGCGACATGCAACCCTTGCATGTGACATGCAACTCTTGCATGCAACACTTCTCTAGTGTTTCTCGCACATGCAACTCTTGCATGCAACACTTCTGAAACTGAATAGCATGCAAACAACTGAATCAATATAATGCATCTATCATTGGAGTCTTCTGACTGCTGCTAGCTACTGCACATGTCTACTAGATTCTATGCGCTATTGACATTTGCATCCATGCACTTTGCACTGCTGCCAACTTTGATCTGCGCCCCAGTATGTGACACATGTCACTCTGATTTCTGTCTTCCTAACATCTGACTGCATCAATATAACTGATCCTGCTATTGCTTTAATGTGGGCTCCTCGTAGCCAGGTTCGATCCATGAGACACACCATCTTTAGGACCCAACCCAAATTTCTTCTTGAGATTAATCTTGCATGTCACCCTACCTCACACCTGGAGGTATAACTACATGCACTCCCTCTGTCCATCTCGCTCGAAATTTCTCTGCGTGAGTGGTTTCTACCACTCCATGATCCTACGCATGTGGGTGCTCCACATCTTGAGGTTCACTCTTTGGAACCAAGAGTTCCTCACCTATATGAAAATCCAGCTCCCTCTCAAGGGTCAATTGAGTGGCTTAGGTTCACACTTCCCAATGGTTGGAAGCTCTATAGAAATCACATCTACTTCAATTTTATCGAGATTCTTCACATGAAACCCAATATTCTTGGCTTGTACTGTTGCTTTGTGTCGAAGGAAAACTTTTCCTTCACTGAAAACAACATCATAGCCTCTATCCTCCAACATTGCAACTGAAACTAAATTTTTCTTCAAGCTTGGTACATGCATTACATCTTTTAATAAAAATGGTTTACCTGACTGTCTCTAGAAAGTAACTGTACCAATCCCGGTAGCGCTATACCTTCCATCGTCACCCATTTCAATATGCATCTAGAGGTCCTTCTCCTCCAAGCTACTAATTTTTTTTTTTGTTTCTCGTCATGTGGAAAGATGCACCACTATCCAAGTACCACCCTGATCCCATCACACTTGAAACCATTCATGTGATCAGCAGGAAGTCAAGCTCAAATTGCGAGGCCAAATCCTCACTAATTGCAGATCCTAAAGCCTTCTTATTCTTGTTATTTTGTGGACAATTAGTGGCATAATGTCCATGCTCGTGACAGTGAAAACACTTCACTCTGGATATGTCGCGCTCCTTGCCTTATTCACCGGTCTCAGATATGGAATAGGATTTCTTTCCTTTCCCCTTCTTTTCCTTGGAAGCCAAAGCACAATCATCTTCATCTTCATTTTAGAATATCCATCTCTGGTATTCCTCTTGAATTATTCTTACACCAAATCCGACCAAAGTCGTTCCCAATCTGGAAGCTTCTCCCTCCCATTGACAGAGTCTTGATAAATATTCCAACTCTTGGGAAGTATTAGAAGATCTAATCTCACCCATTAATCACTCGGGACAATAATTACTACACTCCCAAGCTCATCTCGACATTGGACAAACTTTGTTAAGTATACCATAATAGTGTCATTTTTCTCCATTTTTATCTTTATGAGTTTATCTTTCAGTGCCAATTTCCTGTGATCACTACTGGTTTGAAATATATCTGTCAAAGCTTTCCACATTACATATGGACTCGATTTTCCATGAAGACTTGAGGCAATGTGGTCTCGTACTCCCTCAAGTAAAATCCTCCTTGCCCTTGCAAATTTCTTTTGCCATGCATCAAAATTTGTAGAATCTGTCACAGCGGGTTTAGGAACATCATTTTCATTGAATTCCTTTAATCCACTGTCCTCCAGTACTGTCTCCATCCTATCTTTCAAAGCAATATAGTTAGAGATTCCCTCAAGTGCATACTCTAATCTCAATCCATTGAAAGCCATTTCGATCCTGAATCAGTTGTAGCACCAAGAAAGTCTTCTGCAAATATGAATTCTATTCACTCACAAACTCAGCTCCTCCTCCATTATTGTGATTTCCTGTGCTCTGATACCATTTAGAAATTATACAAACAATATGTATATCATGGATTCAATCCGATCTAACAATGTACTAAAGCTAGATACTGAATCACTTCTACAAATCAATTGCGGAATTTAAAACACAATCTCCAATCACATGAAGCAAAGAAGAATCAATCAAACCACAACATAGATAATTTCCCAAGGAAAGCTTGCTGCTCAAACCCCCTCTACCATATATTGTATATTCAACAAGGAATCATGAAACAATTACAATGCAATTCTTCTCACAAGAATCTCCTATAATCTTCCTATTGTCTCACACTGATCTAGACAAAATCAGGCCAATTCTGAGCTTGTCTTCAACCCACCTTGCTCACACAATCCCCGATGAATGAAATCCCTATTCTTTAGGAATTTTAGCCTTCCTCAACTGTGCTGAGTATCATGGGCATCCTGTGGTGTTTTAACTGCACCTCAGTAGCCTGCTAATATCACAACTGATAGTCACACTTCCCTTTAACCTTTGTCTCAACTGGGTCTCCACTGGAACTGACATGTATGCAAGTATTAATATTAAATCATCAGTTGCATGTTAGATCACTGATTGTGAATTAAATAATATTTAATTCACTTGATCTCTCACTAGTGCAACAAACAGTTAAAACTAGCACAACTAACTTTAACTCACTTAATTGAGTTAAAATAATTACAACATGCATTAACTAATGCACCACTGCACTTCGAACTCTGTTACAACTAGAATTACTCTGCATGCCTTACCAAATACCCTCAAATCAAAATTCATGAGCTAAATGAGTTTATCACACTTAGTTAACTATTACAAGTGATTATGAGATAAGATTACATTTTATTGTCCAATTTTAATTAAGGGATAATTAAAATAGACATGCACCAAATTTATCCCACACCAGTGTAGGTGTTTCTAGGACCTATGGTCCCACACTAGTGTAGGTGCTGCTTGGACCTTCTGGTCCCACACTTAGTGTAAGTGCTGCTTGGACCTCCTAGTCCCACACTTAGTGTAGGTGCTGTCATGTTGCCACCGGATGCCAATTTCATCGTTTCTTGTTGCAAACTTCAACACTCCCTCTCAACAAGAAAGGAATTTCCTTGCATGCGACATGCAACCCTTGCATGTGACATGCAACTCTTGCATGCAACACTTCTCTAGTGTTTCTCACACATGCAACTCTAGTATGCAACACTTCTAAAAATGAATAGCCTCCAAACAACTGAATCAATATAATGCATCTGTCATCAGAGTCTTCTGACTACTGCTAGCTACTGCACATGTCTCTTAGATTGTATGCATTGTTGACATCTTCATCCATGCACTCTGCACCACTTCCAACTCTGATATGCGCCCTAGTATGAGACACTTGTCACTCTTCTTTCTTCTTGACATCTGACTGCCTCAATATAATTGATCCTACTACTTTTGTACTGTGGGCTCCTCGTAGCCAGGTTCGATCCATGAGACACACCATCTCTAGGACCATGACCAAATTTCTTCTTGGGATTAGTCGAAAAACAA